>JAHDVE020003802.1:0-145708 GCA_022606495.2 Halesus radiatus | reverse complement strand
TAATTAGAAAAATGTATAAAGTTTTAAAAGACTAAATTATTTTCTTTTTAATTCTATGTGAAATACGTACTGGAATATTAGGCCACCTCTTCCGATGTTAAATTAGTTCCATGATTTTAGTTCTGCAACATTACCAAGTAAACATTTTTCAATAATCGTTTGATTCTAACACTTTCAGGAAACATTATTATATAAACATTTTTATTTTTTTTTATTTACTTAATACACATAATACATATGTTAAAAAATATATAATAGTACAGATATATGAAGCTAATTGCAATAAAGGATAAATTTATTTAACAAAAACTAACCAACTCAATAGAGAAAGATTTCACGTGTTTGAGTTGGGGAGCAGGGCCATGTAGCGATAGTAATGGTAAGTAGTATAGAAATAAATTACTTCCGGAATATTATATAGATACAGTTTATTGTATTGTACGTTACAGTTCCTACATAATACATTATCTATAAAATATAATGTAATCGCAATATAAATACTCTGCTTCTCTACACAACCATTGCTTAAAAGAGAAGTGTAGCACTGTAATTTGAACTGAAATGTATTCAAATTCAATAAAAATATAGGTTTTAAAAAATAACGAAAAGCAATATACTCAAAAAAACAATTAAAAAAAACTGTTTCCCTCGCTACGCCACTGTTTCCACATACCATGTGATTTTATTCTTGCATTCCAGTTAGACAAGGGTCTAAAAGGGGTGAATGAATGAAAGAAGGGATGTAGATTCAATGAAACGGAATGGCAGAGCGACGGAATGATAACCGGCTAGAGGCAGACTGTAGAGTCAGGATCCAGGTAAAGAAACTAAGCCAATTGTTTGGCCCGCGACCCATTTTTTCAGTAAAGGGATTTTTAAATGAGAATTCTTGCATTAGGAGCGAGTATATCTACCTCTGTGTTTTGGTTACATGAACATATACATGATATTACTGTTAGCTAGTCGGAACGTAGATTTTAAATTATACAAGCGCATATTCTGCTACCAAGTGGGAATTATGTAATCGCGATATCGTGCACAAGCGTAAAGAATAGAAATGCATAGTTATACGAGTTATATTCGTAAGTTGAGGTTTCTCATAACCCACCTCGCTAGGCTAGCCTGTGTTTAGGCAGTAATTTTGCATATTATTTTATAATACCTATGAATATACACTTATAATAAGATATGTTCAGTAAATTGTTAAATTAATAACTTCAAATTTGGGTGAGTGCACCGGTAAAGACCCTATCATTATTTTGAAGCCATTTTCTTTTATATTATGTTACAATTTTTTTTTTATCAGATTTTTTGAAGTTTTCTGGAAGAATGTTGAAAATTCTTGTCGGAAAGTACCTAAAATACCGTTTCCCAAAAGTATTATGAGTTACAGGAATTTGGAGTAAATCTTTATTAGTATTTCAAGTAATGGGAGTATTTAGTATCATTTCATAGTACTTTTGTTCGTTTGCATAAAGATGAGTGAGTATTGTTTTAGCGTAAATCTGTGCATATTAATAAAGTGGTGAATACAAAGTAATTTTTTACTGAATTTATGTCATTATATTAAACATTGAGTTTGAGTCTGTAATTAGAGGTGGCTTAATGATTATTTTTATAATCATTTCTGTACCTTTATGATTGGGTCTAGTGCAGATGAAGTACCACCTCCCCATGATATGATACCATACTCAATAGATTGACAGACCGCAAAATAATTTCAAGTGTTGTAAGTCGGGAAAGTGTCGTATGGTTCTGAAAAAGTGCATGGTTTTTCTTATTTTATTTGCAATGATTTGAGTATGAAGATTCCATTTGAGGTGTGGATCAATGGTGAGGCTGAGGTACCTCATATCATTAGTGTGCTCAATGTAGGGGCACAGACAATATTCATTCGGATTCAAACATGTATGTATTCTAATAGAGAAATCGTCATGTTGTTGACCTGTAATATTTTAGTTAGAAGGAATACCATTGTAATATTATTACAAAGGAGTTAATTTTACTTAGCATCACTCACTGAGCAAATACTACAAAGAGATACCCCAACAAGCAAAAGGAAGAAACCAAAATAAGGGGTGGGGGGGGGAGATAGTATAAATAAAACAGCTACTAAGTAAAAAAAATAATTCCGAATATATTATTGGAGTATTTACCCTTTTAATAAATGTTTTGTAATTTGCTTTTGAATTTGAAAAGTCCCAGATGCGACCGTTACCTTTTAATTTTCTGCGCCTTTTCTGTTTCACATTTCATGGGAGATTTGTTTATATTAGCTTTATATGATTAAAATACATACATTTGTTAAACATGGCGGGTTCAGAAGTTAACTCGACGCCTCATTGATTTGAAAGTCATCTGGTTAGCCAAAGGTAACAGAGTTCCATATTGAGTGATTTTCTAAAGGGTTTAATTTGATGATAAGATTTTTTTATAAATTTGTTAAAGGTTCAAATGAATGAATCCATTGACATTGAAGGATTGAAGTATGGGACACACTTCAATGTAATACTGTTTCAAAGCAAACAAAGTTTACAGTAGTCAATAGCCATCGATTGTCCATGTCTGGAAGGAACAAACACACATCCCATTGTACGATACACGATTGTACCAGTGTAACCATAGCAAGTGTAGCAAGTAGTATGTGGCACACGAGCAGTGGCGTGCACAGAGTTTTTAGTCAGGGTAGGCAATAGGAACAGCGAACTAATTGATATTAAAAACAAACAAATAAAACTTACTACGGACGTGGTAAGAATGGTTAAGCTGCTGGCTTTAACCGATTGTGGTTGGAATTTCCTGCCACATTAAATATCCAAATAATCGCTTCATTCATTCATATTAAAAGTCAATTATTGGATACATAAAATTTTCATATTTATTTGACCACACAATTGTATGACAGAAAGCCAACATATTATGATAATTATTTCGTTAATAAAGTTGTATTAATTAATAGAAATGCCAATAGATAGCACTGATTGCTACATTTGCTGACTACTCTTTGTATCGAAAGGAACTGCCTTTCAGACATTAACACAAACGAGTCGTCCCTTGAATGAGCATCGCGCACACATGTACATATTTGTGTCAAAAGAAGACAAAATAATTAATATGACGTGTGCGTCATTTGGATACTTAGTTCCTGCCTTTCACACCTTATAGTAGAGCGGTGCGGCGCTGCGTTTCTTAGTTATTTTTTTGTGAATATTTTTTAAAGCGTAGATAGAATTCTAGCAATAATTCAATAAATTGCCTATATGAATGGCACGCCCCTGCACATAGGCACTGCCTACCCCACCTAAGTAGCATGAAAATAAAAATAATATTAAAATGAATCAAATTGTTGCATGAAATTCTTAAAATAAATTGTCTCTTTCAAAAACACGAAACGCAGCGCCGCGCGAACCAAACCGACCGCACCACTATAACGTGGCAAAGGCAGGAACTAAGTATGCAAAATAACGTAATCATCATATTCAAATGTTGACTCTATTCAAATTTACATGTGTGCGGGGTATGTGTAAAGAGACAACTCGTTTGAGTTAGTATTTGAGAAGCAGTGCTTTTCAGTAATGCTAATAAATGTAGCTATCAGTGCCATCTATTAGTAAGTATATCAATTAATTAGAACAATTTCACTGATAATATAATGGCAATATTATCATGTTGGCTTTCCTTCAAAATATTCATATCATAGTCTGTGATTATTTAGTGAAAAAACATGTAAATTTTATGCATCTAAGTAATTGGCTTATAATGTGCATAGATAAAGAAGATATTTGTGTATTTGATGTGGTTTACGCAATAACAACTAACATCGGCTACTTATTATTGGCGAAAACTTCCACAAAGGTGTTGTCGGGGGAATTTTTAAAAATATCAATGAATTCCCTATTTTTCCTACTGCCTACTTTATATAAAATTTCTGTGCACGCCACTGGCGTATAGTATGGATGGACTCAAGACTCAAGAGCCGAGAGCCAAGAGTGCCAGTGCCACCAATTAGGAGCATTCCGCGGCGCGCGACGGGATGTCTCCAATCAGGGCGGAGTGGGCAGTGGAACAAGGAGGAGAACATAGCCGGAGAAAGCGGACAATCCATATCAAAACATGCGACGGATCAACATACACATCTACCAAAGGAGGAACTACTAACAACCAATAATTTTTTTTTTAGATAATAATATTTATTTTGTATTCACAATATTTACAGCGCCCCTGAGGTGATTTTTCACAAAAACGGCGGTATACAAATCATTCAATTATTATTATTATTATTACAGTAGTGACGATTCCGACTGCAGTGTTAAATTTAAAGACATGTGTAAGCAAATACTGTAAACGACAATACGAACAGCTCCTGACATTCGATGGCAACATGCCCCTAGCGGCGCGCGTTGGCGGATTTATTTTTTTGATATATTTTCGGTAAAATATATTCTTAATAAATTAGATCGAGTCCCGAGTGCTCGGAGCCAATGGGACCATGCTATCCCCAATTATTAGTGTATTTTGTGAGGTTGAACAATTAGGTATTAGGAATCATAACTTGCGACGTGTACCCGGCCTTGCTCGGGGTTATGAATGGTTTGGAGTAAAGTTTTGAGGTTGTGAGTTCTAGTAAAATGGGTATAATTTTAAGGTGGAAATAATATAATTGTTAAGAATTAATATTGTTATAACTACCCCTACTCCTACAGATACTTTTACCCCTACCCCTGCAGATATCCCTACAGCCTACCAGACTTTACATTCCTCGTAAATATACTTCCCAAATACACAAACTCATCCGCTTACTCCAAGTATTCACAAGCTGTCCATAATGTTAAAAACTAAACTGCAATATTCTTTGAAACTTGGATCATAGAACAAAACAAAGCAGTAACGGAGTGAGCTTGAAATTTGAACGTTTTGCAATTGAACTCGAATGTTCCATTTTTGTTCCCAGTACGTGTAGTTTTTTAAACATAAATTTTAACCCTTTGCTCCCTCCGGTGACCTCGCAATTTGAATTATACCGCATTGTTACTGTTAAAAAACTACATTTTACTGTCGTTAATTCGACCCACAACCCATTCCAGCGCTAAGATAATGTGTAATAATGAAAAAAATAAATTATTAAAATATTTATACATTTATATTCGAAATTTATATCTCTATCTATATATATTAAAAAAAAACTAGTGTTTATTTGTCTGTCTGTCCTCGATTTTCTAGAAAATTTTGTTCTTATTAGTGTGCTGGGGAGGTTTAAATAGTAGTTTGAATGAAATCCAATAGGTAAAACTGTTGCTAAAACGTTTTAAAATTAACAGGAAAAACATTGAACCAGCCATGATGTATTGAGGTTAGTTCATCGATATACCACTATGGTTATCCATAGACTACATATTCAAAAGAAGGTTTATTTCGGTAGAATATTTTCAAAATGGAAAACACAAGTAGGTACCTACTTTAGAACTTTTTCATTTAGATATATTTTGAAAAAAAAAATTCTTTGTTTAGAGATAGTAATAGTCGTTACAGGGCATTACTTTCGTTGTCATTATGGCACCCAAACGACAAGCGAGAATTCACAACTTCGTAACTTAATTCCACATCAGCTAGTATTAGATAAAGACAGTAAAACGTAAATAGCACTAACTTTTTTAAATGATTACGTCCCAACCAAACCTAACTCAAACCAAACATTTCAATTTTTTCCTGAATAAAATGGAAGTACTGAATTCCAAAATGGTTCTGGTTAATAAGCAAGTATGCATCCAAAATAAATATTGTTGGGAGGATAAGTTAGGCGCACAGACTGCACAGTGGGTAGGAACCTACTTTTGATGTACCATATGTATAAAATGAGTCATTGTGCTGTAAGACATTTTCGTAAAATCATGACGAATGCGCTAATTTAAGCCGCAAATGTACCCACGAAGAAAATGAGATTTCCAGGAGTAAATAAGTGTGAATTAGGTGGGGAAGGGACAACATGAGGGGGACGAAGGATGTAGCACAGGGCGATTAGTGGTCAAATTAAGAACTTTTATGGCATTCATTAATTAACGGTAAAATTATAAATTCGTCGAAATATGAATAATAATAATAATAGTTGGATGATTTGTATAGCGCCGTTTATGTGAAAAATCACCTCAAGGGCGCTGTACAAATATTTCTTAACTAATTATGTACAAACAGATACAGAAAAACATACTTACCTGGCAGGTCGCTTCAGATGAACACAGTTTTAGAAAAATTTATTTATAGAGATGATAGTTTTACATGGTTATTTGTTTCTCCTTTTCTATTGATGTTACGTTTATTAGATGATTGGTGGCACAAGAAGAGGTGGTATTTATTGAATTATTGGTATTAATTTTTAGGACTGGAAAGTATTCATAAAATGAATTTTAGGACTCGAAAATATCTATAAAATTACCTTAAAAAGCGTAAGAAGCTTTTAATATACATTAACGTTTTTTTTTTACACATTCTAGTAAATAAACAAGATGTGAAGGTGCTGCGATTCTTTAAATGATTTTAAATGGCAACACCATGAGGGAAGTCTGAAAAAATATTAAATAATGCCCATTAAATTTATTCATAAGATACTTAGTAGATAGATTGAAGAAAAAAAAACAGTAAT
This sequence comes from Halesus radiatus, assembly GCA_022606495.2. NCBI lineage: Eukaryota > Metazoa > Arthropoda > Insecta > Trichoptera > Limnephilidae > Halesus > Halesus radiatus. Next base: position 139,071 of record JAHDVE020003802.1, on the reverse strand, counting down.
TACAGAATATTACACCACGTATAACTGGAGCATTTAGTTTTTTAGAACAGGCATTTTGCCTAGATGGGAACTAATATCGACTTAACAAGACATAATAGCACTTGACATTTGAAATACTTTTAATTGTTTTTAGTAATTATACAAATGAAACAGAAAAAATATTTTTCATATCAATATCAAAAGGTGTTCACAAATTAGTGGTAATTCCTGAGAAGAGATGATTCTACGTTATATTGTAAGGAAATTTAATATTTAAACTTCGATGAGTTCGTACGATAAGCATGAAAAAGTTTTTTTGAAATGTATAAATCAAATAACCCCTTTGTTGAATGTTAAAAAAACCCAAATTTAAAAAAAAAATGTGTGGAAAGAGCTCGCACTTTACGCTTTTTTTCTTCAAAATAAAACGACAAGAAAAATTGAGTCATGTCATTTTTCCAGTCCAGTCAATATGTCAAATTCGGAAGTGAAACAACGAAAAGTTGTATGTGTATTTTTGAAATGTTGTTGTGTAAATGGGAATGTCAGGGAGAGGAGAAATGGGAAAGAGGAAGGTTAGGTAGGAAGAAAGCCCCTAAATTGGAAAGCCAGGGTGGGGAAAATGAAAGCCACGTTGGGTGACAGTGTTGTGAAAAAGAAGGGATGGAGAGGAGGAAGGTTGGGTTACAGGGGAAGTTATGGGAGACAATTAAAATCTGCAGGACTTACCCTGGAGATGGCCTCTTTGATGTGAAGTCTGCTCCGGACATTAGCCTAGCTCAGATCGGCAGGAGCATCAGCTTCTCATCGTACAGGGTCGCGGATCGATCGCAATCTTATAATTGGGTTGAGGGCGTTTCTAATTCTACGTTAAATGAGTACAGGGAAGTGTTTTCATACTCGGGGTTTATTGTAAGCTCAGACAAACATTGTAGGTTAAGAACAATCGAGTAGTTAGTAAAAAGGTCTTAATCTAGGTATGATTCTATTGTAATATCTCTCTTTCTAATTCGAATCTCTAACCCGGTTATGCAAATGTAACAAGGGCTTAATCAACACATTAAGGGGAGATGGAAAATCAGCTTACATGGAGTGATCTGGTCGATTGGCGGGGGTTGCTGGCAATGACGCCAAGGCCGGACATCTTCACACTGAGTTTAATGGGCTTTTTAATTAGTAAGGCACCATGTTGAGTGCTTTGACAGCAAGTGGCAAGTCTAGCTGCGGGTTTCAATCCGCATGCCTAGTACTTGGCCGTAAATAACTAGTAACAAAAATGGCCGCCTCTTTTCAGAGACGCAGTTATCTCTTCGGGCTCCAGACGGGAAGTCGCGTTTCAAGGGCCGCAAGCAACACCGCCGAGGCGCTCGCGTCGCTTGCTGCTGCTTGTTAATTTTAATCTGATTGGTTTGTTTTAGGCGCAAAGTCGCTTGATTGGTTAATTATGGAAGGAGATAGTGCGATTGCTTGCCGGGCTCATTTGCCAAGACGAGTAGCTAGAACTCATCTCAGGGCCATCCTTTCGTTACATAACAATGTATATATCAAATGTGTAATTTATTAGATGTTAAATCAAAATAAAAACTGTATGGAAAAAGCATGGTATATGTAACGATGGAAATTGAATGACCAAATCTAGCCAGATACTTCCAATCCTCTCTCTTTCCAACCTCCCTCCCTTCCCCACTCCATCCAGCCTCACAGCATAACCGATATCATACTAGGATGCCATAATGCCACTGATTTAGGGAAGTTGATTTCAGTATTTTTGGTATCTATCCAACAATTATTAAAAATCGACAGCCGAGCAGTTCATAGCGATCAAGTCGCGGTTTATTTTTCTTAATTTTTTTATTTATTTATTTGAAACATGCACATTATTAAACAATAAAATGTAAGAAACCTTTGACTGCCCAACTGGGAAGAAATCCCGTTTTAGGACAGTCAAGTTGACAAGTTTAATTCATATTAAGTGCTATTATACAAAAATAGAAAGGAAAAAGGTAGTATTGACATAGTATGGTAATATAATATATCTAGAAAAAAGTATAATAATTAAGTGTAAAGAGATGTGAAGAAAAGTACAGAAAAAAAACTTATGAACGTACTTATGAAGAGATAAGAAAAACAAATATTATAGAGTAAACAATTATGTATATATGTTTGATAGGTACTGGTTGGTGCTATGAGAAAAAAAATGCATTTAAAATTGAGTACTAAAAAAATAAAATATTATTGAGTAATATTAAAACGATTGAGTTACGTATCACTCAGCTTTATGAGCCAACGATGAAATTCAGGGATGCAGCCCGAAGAGGGTGCAGGAAATAGTTATCACATATTAAATATATTTTATTCATAAGTACAAAAAGTAACTTTAGTAAATTGTTTATGACCAAATGTTTGTCCTTTTTCCTTTCCCAAATCTTTTCCCAAATAATACAGATAATGTAACATAAATTCAGTCAAGTAAATCACACCATGAGGTGGTAAAAGCCAAAGCGCCACTAATGTAGATGTTTGTAATTATTAAAAAAAAAAAATCAAAGAAATAACTGTCAGTCGGTTATAGCAAACCTTTGTAGAAGATTTTATAAGTGATCCATAATATAATCTTATTCCAACACCATTGATCCCCTTATAGAAATAATGGTAAAGGTTCCCGGTAAACTGGCGGGAACTCCGCATTAGAAAATTTGCAACGGTCAATAATACTTTACGATGCTTTGCTATTTACGGAATCTTTGAAGATCTGACGACTCAATTATACCACTGCGCTGGTCCGAACGGACGACTGTTCCATGCATTTTTACGTTTCTACCGCATTAGCTATATACCACGGATGAAACGACCGGCACTAAGTGTTACAGTTTACTGCGAAAATTAGTGCTTTCTCTTAAACAAACAAAAGTTTCATAAATTCGATAATTCTAGAATTATTCCAGACAAGACGGATTAATTTTTGGTGTACGCGTTTTCGCTGGCATTCTCAAGAGTATATCTAGATAGAGTAGGCCAGAGGACACCGTCTAAGTACCTACTAATGGTCGAGAAAATTCAAACGAAATTTTTACGATTCCTCTATATGAGAAAGTTCAGTTTTTTCCATGGATGTTTCCTACAGTATCTAGGGAATGCTGGGTATTATTTAAAAAAAAATACATTTATTTCATAATGTTTTACAAAAGTTGCAAAAAATGTGACCTTTCTGCGATACCTCGTTCTAAGTTCACATTGTACATGGTTTTATGTATGGATTATAAATTAAGTCAAGTTTTTTGTAAGTTTGTTAAATATTTTAAGTGAGTTTTTTTTAATTATGTTAAAATATTACGAGAGAAAAATTATAATGCAATAAATGGACAAAAATTCTAAAATCTAGGAGAAAACATACCGTGACCGTTACACTCTGTTCGGTTGCAACATCATACTTATATTCTTCCTTCCCCTGTCCATAATCCATAACTTAATACTTCTTTTGAAGCCCGTTAATTTCATGACGGTTTTTATTGCTAGAGGGAGGATGTTAAATACTTTTATAGAGAAATATTGCAAATTTCTTCGTCCAAAAGTTGTTTAAGTTGTAGGTTGGTGGAATGTAAGTTGTAATGAATGTCTTGCGAATCGACCTGAGTTTGTATGTGCAAAGTTATCCTGGTTTTTGAATGCGTAAATTAAAATATGTTTTGAACATAACTGTTTGAGAGACATTTAATTCGTATCTGCAGCCTAAGTTCTAGGAGGGATGTAGCATTATTGATTATGGCTTATGCACTCTCGAACGCTGCATTATTAATATCTGATATCTTATACAGTTATCTTAACTTTATTTTTTCGGATTTTTTTAATCGCTTTTGCAATGTAGTTGTGTATAGGTATAACCATTTTTATCAAAATAAATTGTGTACTCGTAGTTCAAAAAAACCTTTTATCATATTGAAATAGATTTAAATTATGTTCCTAATTAGTACAATGCTTCCCTTGGTGTACACGTTGATGGTGTAAAATTGGTTGTTGGTGTACACGTGTTACCAATTTTTTTATATAACCTACACTGTGTATTTATGTATAATGTACACAACAGAGGGTTAACATAAAAAGAATTCAAAGAAATGAAAAAAGGGATAAATAACAATCATCCAATAATGGTGGACAACAATATTTAAATAAAGAAGTAATGACAAAAATAAGATAAAATAATGTTTGGGTCAAGTGAAATTAAGTTATAAAAGATATTCGAGAATTTAGTCATGTTAAGATGGATGTTATATAGTAGACATATCCGCAAAAGAGAAGGTTAAGTTGGTTTTTTGAAAAGGAATATGGAAAGCTTCTGTTTTTTTTAGACGGTGGTTGACATGAATTTTTATTGTCAACAAGGGGAAGATTCAAAATGTTTTTTTATTCAACGTTCAACATTCTTAGTCGTACACTAAGAAACAATGAATTGCTTTTTTTCAATCAACACTCCACCACTACCATTACCAGTACTCCGGGTACCATTCTCTACTGTCCATAATGTTGAGACTTGTTAACTTAAGTCAGGACCTTGAAATTTTTGGTACCTACAAGTCTAAATGATTTTTGTCGGGCTTTACGAAATTAGAACTCGAAAATTATCATTTACCATGTCTAAAATTATGGACTCTACTAAAACTTTATTCAGGTTTTGACTGAATAAAGTTTTAAATGTATATTTTTGTCCTTTTTTGTACGGAAACATCACACAGGAGACCCTGAGGGAAATAATTTCCCTCAAGGCCTATATCATCTTTGGCGATGCTGTGTGGAGGGTCTTTTAGAGGATAGAAAGGAGTGAAATTGGGTCTTGAAGAGACCCACGTTGTAGGATGGAGGAAACACAGAGGCCAGCAGATCATTCCACAGCCGAGATGTTGAACACAGGAACGAGTCGTAAAAGCGAACCGTTCTTATGTGAAAAATATCGACTGTGTGCAAATGTTGGGCACGCGTTTGGCGTGTTTTCTGACTATGACTGACGGTGCCCTCTTTTTGTCATTGCTTCATTCTGTATTATGTATGTGCTGTTATTTTGCTGTAGCTCTTGTTTATTTAATGTCGTGTTATGTATTCTGTGTAATTGGACATTGGTCCGTGAATAAAATAAAATAAAAAATTTAAATAAAAAAATGATATTTGATGTAATTTTTGACACGACCGACGTTCATTTAATGGCTGTTGGATTAGACGTCGTTGTTGTTGGAGTACACATTGCCGTTATTGTTGTAGAGATTATCGCTGTTGGTGAAGGTACACATTATCGTTGTTGGTGTACCCATTGTCCTTGTCGGTGACGTAGTTGTGGAGGGGAAATGAGTGGTTTGCTTACCGGTCCTGTAGCCCGCGTTGGAGAGGTATGTGGCGAAGGAGCGTGGTTCGTGGTCCGCCTGCCAGACGGGCCCGCTGCAGTTGTCATTGTTCGTGTACACGTTGTGGTTGTGCACGTACATGCCGGTCAACAAGGAACTCCTGGGGAACAAATATAATACATTAGGTTAAGGCACTTTGCAGGGTATAAGATCAGCTACATCAAATTACATAAAACCACTAAATACAACTCAAAAATGAGACATAAAGACCAATTTAAGGTACAAGAACGTCAACAACGGAAATCTTTAAACATTTCGACGTTCCAAGTGTACAAAAAATCGTTGCAAAAAATATTCTGGTAAAACATCTCAAAAATAACAAAATGGCTATCAACCCTTAAAATCATAATACTTTAGCAAAGCAACTAGACAAGCTAAATGTACCCAAGTGTAATACTACTTTGGAAAAAAAAGCTCATTTTTTTTGCTGTAAAATTATACAACAAACTCCCATATAGTATCAAACAAAGTAATTCAATCGATAATTGCATTAAGTCCAGAAAAGCTTGGCTTAAGGAAGTAACAGGAGAAGAACTGACTAGAATTCTTAAAACCACGTCATAGAAGCTACTGAAAATATCCTACTCAAACCTTGAAGTTGAAATTTAGAAGTCGCTGAAACTCCCCTAATCATAACTTCTCACAGGATCTCCTAGTGAGGGAGGACTATGAAAAAAATTCTATAATATACATGTATTTTTTTAAATATTTATACCTTACCTAAAAATGTCGAAATTATATAGAAATTAATAAAAAAATAAAAAATAATAAGGAGAAAGACGAAATGCCACACGGCTCAATACTCGCACACCAACAGTCAAATAACATTCCCCCGGTAATATTAAACATGGCTATCTAAGTGCTCTCCCAACTGACATGACAGCTATTATTTTATTTTTATTCTTACTTAGGCTCTATAACAGAATACATCACATAACTATTACAGTAATTAAATACATTTTCTATCTGGGTTATGGTGGTGATTGCGTTTAAATTACAAATGAGTAAGTAAAACAAAGGAAGAACAATATCAAATGTTTATAAATACATATTTTGACCGGCTGTTCTTTTTAGATGAGTGGCAGGAGTCACAAAATGGGATCGAATAAGAAGCTCGATGATCTGGGAGGAAGTAAACATTGAACCTCTGCTACTCTTCATAGAGAAGCCGCAACTGAGGTGACTTGGGCACGTATTACGAATGACAGAGTATCTATCGAAACGCTATTCCAAAAGGAAGACGTCCAGTGGGTCGCCCCAGACACATGTGGGAGAAACAACTCCGGAGGCTGTGTGAGGAGAGGCTGGACCTACCAGGACAGGGGCGCCTGGAATCGCCTTGTCGATGCGGTGTGTCCCTGACTCGAGTAAGACAGGTGAAAAATATGTATATATTAACAGGTTGGTCCCAATACATTTGAGTTGCTCCTTGAGATAGATGTTTGGGACATAGAGATTAACCTAATTCTTTATCTCAAGGTTTGTGACAATGCTCCAGACAAACTGAACGAATCGTATAACCAATAGTACCTACAATCCTTTCTAGTTCTAAATAACTAACTAACCGTCACGCCGTTTCCCCGCAGGGATAGGCAGAAAAGACGGACCGCCAAACAACTCGATCTTGGCATACACTTCTTCTTCATTCATATTCATACATCGTCTCATACATTCTCTTCTCTTATTTCGACTTCTGACATGGCCCGACTCAAGTATTTGATTCACTGGATCGTGTCATGTCTTCCTCGGGCGACCGCGGCTTCTTCTTCCATTCTCATTCGCATAATATATTCCCCTTACACTCCTTTCTTCGTTCATTCGCTCTACATGCCCAAACCATCTAAGCGTCCCTTTCTTAATCTTACTCATTACGCTTACATCAACCTTTGCATTCTTTACGAATCTCAATATTTTTCACAAGATTATACATGGTTTTATGACACATTCGCCCTGGAGATCTCATTTCTACGGCATTCAGTTTACTTACATTCTTCCTCTGCCAATTTCATGCCCACTGCCATACATCAGGGTTGCTATCAGCACTCCATTGTGGACTGCTAGTTTCGCTGCTTTGGACAACTTTGTTAGCGCCAACCGCGTTCAGTCCTTCGTTAATGGAGTTTCCTGCATTCATCCTTCTTTCAGGTTATTATATCTCTGAGATAGAAATAACTAAGAGAATTTCCTTTGAACTTTTCCAGCATCGGGAGAATTAAAATGAATGCGTTCAACAGACCATCGGTAAACTTTCAAGTGTGCTTCCGATAAATTAATATTTTCAGCACAGAGTTCGTGAAAGCTTTATCTGTACGCATAACGAATAATAAAATGTTGGTAAAAGTGCCTTATCGTGAAGAATATATTTACTTAAGAAAATTTATTTAAGAAAATTAAATTATTTATTTAAGAAAAAAAAAATCAATAAGATAAGAGAGAAGTATTGAACTCTACCGATCCGACTGCTAGTCGAGGATCCCACTCACTGGGACATCGAGTACCCGTCTATTTTAAATTGAAAATAAGATCTTTAAAAGTTTTACATTGATATCAAAAAATTATTAATATTTCACTATAATAATCGTATTCACTGTCGTCGAAATGTTGTTCGAAATGAAGAGTTATATTTAATAAACTTTATTTTATTTTCGTACTTAAAACACACAATATGCCCAAAACTTGATTACATTTAATAGCAGTAATTATCTCAGTAAAAGGCATACTAAAGTTAATAACAAACAGGTACAAGGTAGAAAGGTACAAGATACATAAAATATCGATATTAGAAAATTAAAAGCGACATTCGAATCTCTATATATATATACATAAAAATGAATGTTTGTCTGCCTGTTCTCGATTTTCTCGAAAATTACTCGACCGGTTTCGCTGAAAATAGCACAGTTTGTTCTTATTAGTGCCGGGAAGGTTTAGATAGTAGTTTGAATGAAATCCACTACGTAAAACTGTTGCTATAACGTTTTAAAAAAAGTACGAAAAATACTGAACCGGTCATACTGTATTGAGGTTAGCCCATAGATATACCACTCTGGATAGTCACAGAATATTTAAAAAAAGGTTTGGGGTAGAATATATTCAAAATGGAAAACACAAGTAGGCACCTACTTAAGAACTTTATTATTTAGATATATATTGAAAAAATATTTTCAAACGAATGTTTCGTTGTTTATTTTTTTAGAGATAGTAATAGTCGTCACAATGTACTACTTTCGCTGTCAAATCAATTATGGCATCCAAACGACAAGCGTGAATTCACAACTTCATAACTTTATTTTTTAAAAAAAATTCGAGCAGGGCCGGGTACATCAGCTAGTTTTTTTTTTTTTTTTTTTTCAATAAAGTTATGAAGCCCGACACAGGCTTCGTCCTAGTGGGGTTAAAAATGTAACTCTAAATAATATTTCTTAAAAAACCATTCATTATTGTCACCCTTTTAATGTTATAATTGCGTTCTGCCAGTATTTTTTTTATTTATTATTGTGACAGCTAGATTCAAAGAACATATACGATGTTATAATAATAAAAACACTTTTCCAAAATTCGCAGAACTTCTCTTAGTGAATAATCACGTCCGCTTAACAACAACGAGCCTAAACCCTTACATATAGAAAGAAAAGGTTTTCGATGTAATTTATTTGAATAATAGGAAATTAATAAACGAACGAATATCCCTTATATAACATTAATTAATATAGTAAATAAAATTATTTATTCCCCACTTCTCAGTATGTTCACAAGACCAAAACAATATAACACATTTAAATAAACCAATTAAGAAAATATTGTCATTTAAATACGGGGAAACACATTATAAATGTAAGTACCTCACAGAAAACAGAATTTTAATTATTTTCAAACTAAATCGGTTTTACCGTTATTAAATAATTTTTAACATCGTTCAAATTAGAATTGGGTGGGAGAAAATAACATCATATATAAAATAACATTAGCAGTTTGGAAATGGCCTTGAACACCGAAACAACTGTCACAATAATAAAAACTAAAATACTTGCAGAACTTAATAATAAGATTATTAAATATGATTTATATTAAACTTCTAAAAAAATGAAACTGAGTTCTACGAATTAAACACAAAAACAATGAATACACTCTAATTAAGGTGAATTTTCGTATTGATATACCTACAAACATACATATGTAGTTTTAGACAATATTTTGTTCATATTGATTATTGTTTTTTTAATGTTTCTGGAAAGATAATAAGTACAAATATTTCTACTAAATCCAGTATCAATGCGTAATGCCTAGATTTGGTTATTGGGTTAACAATGTAATTAAAAAAAAGTTGTTATAACTTTTTTTTTTCAATTTTTAATTATAAATTATTTTTATTGAGATTTAAAAACCTCATTTTAATATTTAATCATTGTAGAAAATAAACCTAAATGAAACATGAAAACGGAAAAAAAAGTCAGAAAAAGAAAAAAAGATTTCAGTCGCATCTGGGACCCGAACCCAGAACCTCTGCCTATCCGGGGCAACCGCTTAACCAACTTAGCTAATGATATCAGTTCAATTTATGTCATCTTAATCGATATCATATCTCAAATTCAAGATTCGCTAATATTATTCTCCATTTTTAATTTCATATTATTGGCAGCTATCTTTATAATGATTACAAAGTTCCTAAGGAACACAATTGCAAACTAGACAGTGTCTCGGATTAATATCCGATTTTTAATTTATATGAGACATCTATTGACTTTTATATAAAAGTCTAAGGAATATATTCAATTTGTAATTTTTAATTATTTTTATCTTAGAAATGTCTACATATAAAGTAATGCATGCCTATTAGCATGTTGGACGTGTTCATTTATATTTTCAAATCTGGAAAATTCGGATTTCTTATTTGAAAAACCGAAAACCGAAATTTTTCGAAATCTGGATTATGCGAATTGCAATATCTAGTCACAGTTGTTGCCTGAAGCCAAGTAAGAGGATTGTGTGATGTCACAGAATTGATAATACAATTCAAATTTGAAAAAAAAAGATGACGTGAGACAGATTACAGGAATTTCACCATTTTAGGTCGTATTAAAAAGTGTCGAATCATTTACTTAAATATTTGAATAAAGAATCAGTCTTATCAGATTACGGATTGCACAGTGTAGAAAAGTGAACACTTTCTCAGCTGGGCTAGGGAATGGTGCACATTTCAGGAAACTTAACTTAGGTGACAAATAAACTACAAATATGTTAGGTTACGTTATGTCAGACACAAAGCCGTATTTGTTTTGTTTCTCTGACACTGTGTGAAGTCTTTTTGCTATTGAATTTTCTAGGGACGTTTGAACGTTCCCCGTTAAATGCCGATTCGCGGCGTGTCTCACATTTAAAAAAATTGTGATCAGCTGTTTAGCGTACCGCTCAAGTTGAAATGTTTTTCAGTTGATCGTATTTTTTTCCAAAAATTGATAATTTGGAAGCACTTGAAATTAGACAATCCTCAAATATTAATTCGATTATATTGAATAATCAAGTAAATTCACCTTATAGCCCTATTCTTGATATTTTCCCAGCGAATCGCTCCGTTCCTCCCGTAAAACCCAAAATCACCCCTTTCTCTTTGGTTGGCTACCACTCCAAAACCTAAATATTTATGTAGGTCCATCATTATTTTGTACCTTATGTTAGTTTTAATATTGTCCTGACGAACGAAGGGTACTTCCGAAACGGGTCGATTAATATTTTAAATTGAAGCGGTTTAAAGTGTATATATTAATTTGATTTAATTTACACCCGCTACTCATCACACCTAAAATCCATAATTCCCCAAACGAAAACTCTCTCTTATATTGCTCCCAAAATGTTCAACTCACCGAGTACTGATGCTAGGAAATCGAAATCTGATAGTCTTTGTACCACCGGTGATCAAAATTGGTTATTTGAAAAAGAAAGGAATTATGAATTTCGATGGCTTCGCGGTAAATTCTTCTTGTTTCATTGAAAAGGCTGGCTATTGTCGTGGTATTATCAAAATCTATTTTATGACCTTCTTTCTAAAGAATAAAATCAAAACAATTTATAAATCAATATATAATCACTTAGGTTTTGACTTTTGGATTGAACGGACACGCTCAAGCGATCAGTTCAAAACAAAACTTAAGACATAAGGCCTCTGAAGACGGACAATGTGATTTATCCGAAATGTCAGGAGTTAAAAAGTCCTTCTAAGGACTACATTACGCGGGTAAACCGAGAAAATTATTCTACATCTTACACCCGTGAAAATCTCTCTATATATATATATATATATATATATATATATATATATATATAATTACGGTAAGTCAAAAAGTAAATGTTTTTACGAATACTATCATTGTTAATAACGAGTTAGTGTATTGTGTACTTCGAGTTTCAGACTGCTTCACCAATTCGCTTGGCATCCGACGATTGCTTCCGTGATTAGGTTTGTTTCACTGGACCACCTGGGAAATCATGGACTGATGACACCGCTGGATATTTGATGGCTTTGCATAGGAAAGGCATGCAGGCGAGGCCTCTACTGCATTCTGCACCGTGATTGCAAGTGCAGGGGACATTAAATCAGAGATGCAACGGATTTTCGGACACTAATTCTTTGATAATAATTTATTCCAGAAATTAGGGAAGGTAGTCAATCCTATAAACTCCAAGAAGTGTACTCATAGATACATTTTTTTATTAATTTCTATATAATGGGTAAGGTTAAAAAATGTTAAAAACAAATATAATATAATATATATTATACAAGTTTTTTCATAGTCCTCACTAGGAGATCCCATGCTGAGGCGAACTGGGTTTTTTAATTAGGGGGTTTCAGGGTATACTTTGGATAGGATATTTCATAGTCCTCACTAGGAGATCCCATGCTGAGGCGAACTGGGTTTTGAATGAGGGGGTTTCAGGGTATACTTTGGATAAGATATTTACGGTAACTTTTATGACGTTGTTTTAAGAATACTATATAATATCAGTTTTTCTTCTGTTGATTCCTTAAGCCAAGTTTTGCTGGACTTAATGCAATTATTGATTGAATTATTTTGTTTTATACTAAGTGGGAGTTTGTTGTATAATTTTACAGCTAAAAATTCAGATCTTCTTTGTCCAAAAGTAGTATTACACTTAGGTACATTTAGCTGGTGTAGTTGATGTGCTCTGGTATTATAATTATGAGGAGTGATAGCCAGTTTGTCCCTTTTGGGATGATTAACCAGAATATTTTTGGCAAAGATTTTTTGTAGACTTGGAACGTGATACATACAAAGAAGTGTGAACAAAAGAAGGAAGATTAAAAAAAAGTAAGAGTATGAGGTTCTAGCTTCGAACGAATCCCCTGTAGGAAATAAAAAAAAAGTTTACAGAATTCATACTTAAACTCGTAACACACATCTGCGGAAAAGCGTATGAATAAATCTTTCGAACGATGAGTTCTGAAATTTTCAGTTTTCTTGTGTGAAAATTCTAGGCAAGTTTTCAGAACGTAACGTCATTTATAATATGAGGTATGGATATTTGAAATAAGTATTCCGTTAATTTGTGGGATAATATTTTTAAATTAATAATACACTTAATGCACTATTATTTGCACTTTTTGTTTGAGTGGAAAAGTGGGTATTAGATATTTAAAAAAATGTATTTTAAGACATATTATTTTAGGTAATACGAGAAAAAGCGTAAATTCAAATTTATGATGGGATTTATTAAATATAAAGGCAGATAACACATATATATATATATAATTCGTAAACTTTCAATGTGGCTTTTTGTATTGAAAACCAAAAAAATCGAAATCCATCATGAATTAACTGTTTCTATATTAGAAATAACGAAAAAATTTACGTATTAAAACAATGTTAATAGCATTCACACGACCAAATAGAAATAAAAAAATAAAAAACGGAAATGAAAAAAATATTTGCCCAATCGCTGGGCACTGCCATGGCGAATTTTGGCTTTACCGTACGTTCCGGCACCATTCGAAACCGTATTTATGTTGTATGAAATATTCCATAGGTTTTTAGCTACATACTCGTATGTGCGTTCCGGGATTCGGATAGTGCTGTGTTCCCATTAAAGAAAACCGCCACTGGTTGTAATGATGAAATAGTGGGAGGAAATCAGATATTGTCGCATTATTCGTATTCCTGCCCCCCTTTTTATAATAAGTATATATTTTTTTATAATTTATTTATCTTTATAAAACATAACATAACACATAAGGGATTGATCGATTTTTGTCTCACTGGGAAATTCCTGTTCCGAGACAGACGTAGGTACATACATTATATAATAAGGTTAAGTAATACAGTAATGACATTTTTTTAAAGTTAAAAGAAGTTTTAAAAATAAAAAAGTAAGTTTAATCCCAATATACTTATTAGTTTACTTATTAACATGTGTATTATTATATGCCTATTAATATTTACTGATAATTATATACTTATAATTATTATTTCATTTTTATTATTTATTCACTATTATTTACTTATTAATATTTACTTATTAATATTTACTTATTTTTGTATTATTTATTCACTTATTACTATTTACTGATTATTATTAAATTGTAAAGCCGCTCATCTCAACACAGGATTGTCGTAGTGAGATAAGTGACTAATGTATTTTTTTATATATATATATAAATTTAAGACAAAAAAAATTTAAACAATAATAAAAATGAAGATAGAAAATAATAGTCAAGAGAAAAATGATTATAAGAACATGGATGTTAGATTTTAGGATATAATTTAGGTGTATAAATAGAGGATAGATTGTAAATTATGTTTTGGATGTTTTATGATCCAGGTAAGAGAAAATATACATAAACATAGGATTGGATATGCTTGGAGACAAAGATAGATTCAAAATTGGACTAGGAACGAGTATATATATATATATGTTTTACCGTAGTTATCATGTTATAAACACGACTAGGTATGTGTTTTACCGTAGTTTGCAATAATGTGACGACCATTTTAATACAATTTGAGTTCAAAGACGGGTAGGAATTGAGTTTTACTCTCAATTTCTTGTTTTTGATGTAATGCTATCATTATATGAATAGTTTTTGTCGTATCTCCATTCGAACGGAAAATGCATGCATTAATTGAATTCCTACGATTCTAGGATTAGACCATTTTTTATATGAGACGGTTCAATTGGCGGCTTCGTAAGAACATTCCGATGAGTGAAACGATACTCCTATCAGAGCACGTACATGTCATATGACAACTGGATGACATCACGACTTGTATTGAAAAACAAACATTGCATAAAGTCAACTGATAAGTCCCCGGAACTTAAAAAAATGCATCCTATGACGTAGAAATATAGATTTAGCCTTGACGATAATAAATCTTATTTGCATATTATAATTTACCTATCTTCTACCATATACTCGTATATAAAGAAGAGTGTCCCGGGCGGTGTATGTTTGTTTGTTTTATATAAAAATTTACAGTTTTATTCCGAGCTTGACGAAATTTTACACAATTGACCTTCAAAATAAGAGGATGGTCATTGTCTATATGATATTTCGAAAACCACCCCCATCCCCCTTTCCTACCCTTTAAAGCAGAATGTTGGTATTTCTTAATGGAATTTTGCACACTTGACGTTCAAAATAAGAGAAAAAATAGTGAGTAGGGGTACGGATAGAGTTGCGGGTGGGCTTAGGGGTAGGGGTAGGGTTAGGGGTTGTGGTAGGGGTATGGGTATGGGAATGGGAATGGGTATGGATATGGGTATGGGTATGGGTATGGGTATGGGTATGGGTATGGGTATGGGTATGGGTATGGGTATATGAAGGGGTAGGTGTAGAGGTAGGGGTAGGGGTAGGGGTAGGTAGGGGTAACACATCGCAACGTCAAAACTTTCCTCCAAACCATTCATAACCCTGAGCAACGCCGTGTACTTGAGGGAATACATGCTTACCTACTTTTAGACAACAACGGTAATAACAACTTTTAACGGCCTCCGTGGTCGAGTGGTTACGATCCTCGGTTACGAATCCGGAGGTAGCGTGTTCTAGTCCCTGCGTGCGCAAGTAATTTTTTTTTTATTAATTTGCGTTATTTCACAAATTATTTATTTTAAATAATATATAACATATCTGCGGCTTGTTTCAGAGTGGTAGATACTTTTATAGTTTGGAATCTGCATGTGCGTTATTTACACAGTGAGTATTTCTTTATTTGACAAGTGTACAAAAATGTATTTGTCGCCACTATCTACACTAGTGAGACCAAGCTGGGCATGTAGCACGGCTAACAGATGACAATTGATTTTACAAAACATCGGATGGTTTCCTTACTTGGGAAAGAGAAACAATCGTTCTTTTTTTCTGGGAATACCGCACCAACAGCTTCTAGCTGTCCGAAGCCAGTAGAACTATGGTGTTCCTAATTGCGGTATGTTTTTTGCAAGATTTTTCCCAAAATTATATATAACCCAATAAATAAATAAAAGAATTAGAATGAGAGTATTATAAGCCTCCATAAATTATTCCAATAAAAATTGAAAATTTTATATTAATCCTGGACTTGTAGAAAAAGTCAATTGATGCCCCAAAATAAATACAAATAAACATCAGATTGGGATATACGAGACACCATTTAGATTGCAATTATTTTGAATATTTTTTTATATGATACCAAACAAAAGTCTCAGCTGCTCCCAACCGTCTGGAGCCAGTGAGACTATGGTGTCCCCGATTGGGGTATGTTGTGAGGCTGACGATAATGGGGGGAAGGAAATGGGGAGGACAAGGTGGCTATTCAGATCTGGTCACCAAACACGGCTAGTAAGTCATTTCAAGCAATGTTTCGATTCTGAATTGTTGCCGTTGTTGTCTAAAAATATGTAAAATAAAGCAATAAGGCGGCATTAGCTCAGTTGGATAGAGCGCTGGTCCCAGATAGACCGAGACGTCCTGGGTTCGAGTCCCAGATGCGATCGTTACCTTTTTATTTTCTGTTTCTTTTCTATATCATATTTCATTTGATATTTCTTAATATTATCTGAAAAGATTAAAAAATATATTTACATTAAGGTTTACAAGCTTTAAGACATTATTCCAATAAAAATAGAAAAATAAATCAGTATTGAACAAACTTATACAACTCCGTTTTGTTAAAAAAAAAACCACTTCAAGGGCGCTTAAAATAATAATGTTATGGAGAATCTACTTATCAGAAAAGATGACATCAGATGATGCGTAATAGAGGCAGATAAGGAGACGAACCGAAGTAGTATTCTGACATTTAAAAATTATTAGTCCCCTACGCACCTGCGAGAGACTTGGCGAACAGTTCAGAGTTCATGTTGACAAAAAATTGAGTGGATCGGCATGCCTGTGAATTGTTGAATTTTTTGTTAGCATTATTCTTTCCTTCTGCATTAATTTGATGTTGATTTTACAACAAAAAAAATCTCGAACGAATAGCAGCCTTTAGAACAGACGTCGGGAAATAATTCCACATTTTTTTAGCAGTATTTCGATCAAAGACGCTCTGAAATTAATATATATTAAAAATGGTAATAAAAATAACAAATCCATCCATAACTCGCTTTACAACGTTGCAGCCAGAAGAGTAAAAATAACAAATAAAAAGTTTCCTCACCTCGATGGACAGCACATAGGCGTAGTTGTATATGCATGCCTAAACTCTGCTCCTGCATTGCGGATCAGTCGCATAGTCCTCGGCATGAAGTTCAAACTACCAAGCTCCACATCCTGGTCGTCTGTCAGAATCAGTACGATGTTCGGCTTTCGCTCCTTGCCCTGAGGCAAGGGGATGAAACCTCGAGGAGAAGAGAAGCCTGATGATGCAGGGTTCTGCCTTCCGTTCTGTCTTCCGCGAGAGAAGTCATCAGCGGGGCTTTGTCTTCCTCCACCTCGCATGTAATCATCCAGATTTTGTCTTCCATTGCGAGGGGAGTCTTCGTTTCTTTGTCTGCCTCTGATAGGATAATCTTCGCCGTTGTGACCTTCGTTTACCCTTCTGACAAAGTCTTCATTATTTTGCTGTCGTCCTCGACCGTAATCATCATTGTTTTGTCTTTGTCTCGGATTGTCATCGCCGTTTCTTCTACCCCTTTCAAAATCATCACCGTTGTTATTGTGTCTCCCATTTCGTCCGTTATTTCTTCCGTTTCTTGAATTTTCTTCGCCATTTCCACCAATAGTGAAATCACTTCCACCGCGTTGTCTAGCATTTCCGTAATTACTTTGACGTCTTTCATTCTCATCCGTATTGGAACCTCTTCTTGGGTTTTCATTCAAGTCGACGGTGGCAGATCTGGCGTTCGCGTATTCTTCCTGGGTATGTCTGGAGTAAGGATTTCTACCAACGTTTGCGTGAACATCTGTAAAATCCCTTAAAATTTCCTCGGAGCTACGCCTAAAGTCCGCAAAGTCTTCATCAGTAAGACGGGATGGTAAAATTTCACCGGCTTTCCTTCTGAACAGTCTGTTTTTGGATTTTTGGGTGCCTCTCTCTACCGGGGCTTCCTCCGCAAATTGTTCAGTGCTCTCATGGGCGCTTTCTGATCCTTGATTCGCGATGGAAAACCGTCTTTCATTTCTTCTAGACTGTTCCTTGTTACCGTCATTTGTTCTAGGTTTGTCGCTGAGGAAATCTAAGGACTCATCCTCTATCTTTTTATTGGCGGTTGTTATGAGTATATTTGTGAACAGAACCAAGATGATAATGAAAATCTTCATTATGCTTAATTCGAACTTCTGCTATATCATTATTTCTAAAATTGGAAACTCACTTCACAGCACTCAATTAGCACAGTTCTTCAAGATCACTTGAATATTCACAGGAATTCGTGTAGACAGCTCATTTTCTGAAAAGAAGAGAAAAGCAATATTAATAATTAGTCGACGAAATCACATCATACAAAATAATCTCATACAACGTTTGTACCATACACATGTAAGATAAAATTCCCACTAATTCCTACATTAAACCAAAGACAAAGACTTTTTGTAAACCTTGTCAAAAGTCGTAGAGAAAAAAAGTTAGTTGTCTGGAAAATGAATTAGTTTTACACTAATTTGGTACATGTTTGTATAAACCAGTTTCGGACACAATCGTACCTTCTTCATGACAGTACATATGACTAAATCATCGGGGAGTATACCCACAATACAACTGACACTGAACAGAAAGAGGAATGCGTTCAAAGACGTTCAAAAGAAATAACTGAATAATAAAATAATTAAAAAAACAGTACACCCCAAAATTCCCTTTTAATTTTCAAAATCCTATAAAACACCGCGCTATAGGAATAGTCTACGGACCTGAATAAATTACTTAACCTTTGCATGCCTCATAGAGCAAATAATAACGTTCCATACCATTTGGAATTTGTACCGTGAATGAGTCAAGTGCCACATGAAATCAATCAATCATTTTGTGTCCGCTTCGTCCGCCCGACATAAACCACACAAGAAAAAAAGGAGGATTTATCAACCATTTAATAAGTCCCAACCCAATAATTATCCTATTTTATAATCAGAATAATAAAATTTCTTTGAAAAAGGTCGGTAATTGTTTTGTAGGTTATTGTGCCATGTCTTCTTCGACCTCTTCGCTACGTTTAAAGATATTCTGCAATGTCCTTCATAAGTCTAGAGTCTAGAGACCTTCGATGTTTTTTAATCGATTACTCACCTTTTTGGCTTTTGGGAGGTCGGATGATGGCCTTAAACATTTCTAGGATATGCAGAGTTTTGTAAAAATAATTCACGGGTGATTTATATGGGCCAGGGGAATCGGACGAAGGCGCGCGCGAAATATTATTGTAAAACTAATATAAACCCACAGCATTTTTACAAGTTTCTTTAAGGAAGGCTTTAAATCTATAATGACAATTTATTTCATTTCATATTCTCGTATGTACACCGGCGAACAACAAATAATATAAATATTTAAAAGCATTAAGGGCTAAAAGCTTGTTTTATTTTTTTATATTTCAATTAGTGCCATCTGGGAGCCCGTATCACGTTTGCTTTAACCTTAATGTTTACTTTAACGTATGCTTTAACCTTTAACTTTAATTCTGCAGAATATTTCAAGATGTTGACAGTAACAGACCTACCAAAGTTACAGCAATTCTCTGGGTACAAAACCAGGACTTGGAAGCAGCAAAATGGGGCAACCTGCCATTTTTTTTTTATTTTTATATGAATACCGCACAAGAGTCCCAACTGCTCCCAACCGTCTGGAGCCAGTGAGACTATAGCATTCCCAATTAGAGAATGTTGTGAGGCTGAAGGTATTGGGTAGGGGAAGGAGAAGGGGAAGAGGAAGGTGGGAATATACCTGGCTATTCAGATCTGGTCACCAAACACGGCTAAAAGCCATTTAAAGCAACGTTTCAATTCTGAATGGTGGTCTTTCACCAGGGCGATACTGAGAGTATCTTCCACTCTGGAACGTGCACAAATACACTATATATTATTTTTAAATGAATTAATTGTGAAACAACACAAATTAATTAAAAAAAAATTACTTGCGCACGCCGGGATTTGAACCCGCGACCTTCGGATTCGTAGTCGAGAGCCTTACCCCTCGACCATGGAGGCCGTCATACATCCAATGTAACTATACCAGCGATGAAAGAAATGCCGATTTCGCTAAGAGGTGATATCCCATGCCCCCATGCTATTTTTGTAAAACTATGGGAAATATTTTTGTTTTGAGGTTCATTGAAGAATATCGATCTCTGAAAAGCTATAGGAGCACCTCATACGACAATATATCGGTTTATCTGACGAGTGGCTACGTCTGTACTGTTATGTTTAAAAATTAAGCTAAGAATTTTTTCTTTTAAATGTGGTTAACATGACCGTTTTAGATCATATGACATTTTATATCGAGAAGCACGGATTCGAGTCTTGAATACTTCAACATTCATTCACTTAGAATTAGAAGGCAAAATTGATTGATTTAAAATGTTTATACAAAATAATTCAGTCATCTCAATACTGCATTACGTCTTAGCAGTATTGAAATAAATGTACATAATTCCTATTGTTCAAGACGTCATAGCACATTCCACCTGAATACTTTCAATTGCCTACTTTAGTCCTCTGCCTCAAATGTGTCGACTATATAATAATATAGAGTATGCTAATGTAGATATTTTTGTCGATAATCTGTAAGGTTTCAGAAAAAACCGTCATGCTCTTACTTAAAAATATGTAAAAATGATTGGACTAAATATATTATGTATCGCTTTTGTCTCTTTGTCTCTTGTTTCTATTGTATTGTGTATCATTCAGTGAATTTTTAAATGTAATGTTTTGTGTATTCTTTGTCTAATTATTTGTAATTTATGTATTAACTGAGTTTTTATAACTGGATTGTTGCCACGTTAGTGTAAACATCTGTAAAAACACAGTGTAAATAAATGAATATTATCGACACGCAAACAATGCTAAATTAACAGAGACTCTGAACTAGATCGGCCCATCTGAAAATAAAACAAGACACAATTAGAATTAGCGCGACACAGTATTGTTTACTAACAATTCGTACGCTGCGAAATGCCAATATGAGGTCGGCGATATTGACCGGAACAAACGCAACAAGGAAAAATTTCAACATCCGTTCTGCAGCTGTGACACATACTGATGAATGAGTGCACGTTAAACCGCAAAAATAATTATATGATCGTCACATTAAGGGCCAGCACTCAAAAACGGTCCTATGCATCACTTTGCATTTTGCTAATTCAAACTATACTAACAATGATTTATCTATAAATTCTACACAGGTGGTTATGAAAATGCATAAGATTTCGAAGACAAAAATCTTAAAACTGTAATCTTTTAAATTCTATGAAATACTTACCAAAATGTCTGCAAATAGATGCAGTTTGAAAACCAGTGAAAGCAATTTGAACGTTTTACCTAAAATCATTAAGAAATGAACGCTTAGATGGTTTGGGCATGTAGAGCGAATGAACGAAGAAAGGAATGTAACGAGAATATATGACGCGAAAGTGAATGGAAGAAAAAACCGGGGACGACCGAGGAAGACATGAGTCGGGCCATGTCAGAAATCGGAATAATAGAAGAGAATGTACGAGACGATGTATGAATGTCAATGAAGCGAGAGGTGTATGCCAAGATCGATATCCTGCGGGAAACGGGGTAATTGTTAGTTACCCAAAATTCTAAAAAAGTATTTCATACATAATTTAAATGATTACAGTTAGAGAATTTTTGTATTTTGAAGCCAGATACATTTTTCTAACTACCCGTTAAGAATTTACATATAAATTATTTGTGGTATAGCTTGAGTAAGTACCTAACCTGTAAAGCGATGTTTAGGGCCATTTTTGAGTGGTGCAATTGAATTTGGAACAAACAACGTGCGATCTTGTTTTTTGAAAAATATAAAATATACATCTACTTTATCCAATAGATTTATGAGTGGTAGAAGACAGTCTTTGCTATTAATTATTCATATTAGCATTTACCATGGACTTATATTATTATTTTTCCAGCCGCGCCCGAGCAGCCCGAGTACCGATAAATTGCCAGCAAAAAATAAATAAAAATAAAAATAAAAGTGTTGTGTGTAGATTGAGTAGTGTATATTGCCTACGTCCAATTATCACCCCGACAGTTCAACACATAAATCCGTCTCGCTGATATTAAGGAGTAAAGTGTCCCCCATAATGGCGTCTAGTCGGCCGTTCAATGAATAGTCAATTCGATTATTTATGTATTTATTCGATGTTAAACGTCCACACGAGGACGGGCGTTATTCAAAAAGGCCTATTTTAAAGTCCTAACTCACACAATGCCCTGGTAGTTGTTAAACTTTGTATAAAAGCGACCCAATTTTGAAAAAAAGCCATTTCAAAGACAAAAGTTTAGTAAGCTATGCCGCTAACACGATTGTATCACGCCAGTCAGGAGCACTCCTGTCCCGGTGGGCACTGATTTGTTAGAACTTGGAACTCGTGCTCCGAGGATGGAAAGGCGGTTTGAGTTTAATCGACCGGTATTAATACACACATGGCAACTTAATAAGGAAATATTGGAATTTAGGATAGGCAGAGGAATAAAGGAATTGATTGAGTGTTGCTTTTTTTCTTCTTTGTGTTTTTGTATTTCTTGCCTCTTCTTGCATCTACAAGCCAATTCTTGACCCTTCCTGGCTCTTCTTGCTTCTTACAGCCTCTTCTTACGACCTTTTATGGACTCTTCGTGGATCTTACTACCTAATGAGGATTAATAAATGTGGTGGTCCGTCTCCTCCGTGTGAGCTTGGGTAAAATGCATTCCCGTGAAGTTACGAGACACAATTAAAAAAAAATCTAATTACTGTCTTCCAATATATTCGCATACTGCCGCGTCAGTCATTTTATGTAATCTAACATCACACACTTATCGACCGGCGGACGAGATTCTCATAAAGTATCAAAATTTAGACAGCTTATATCTTGTCTCAGTAGCTATTATTAAAAAAAAATTAAATGGTAATAAGCCAGAAAAGGTTATAATAAAACGATCAAAAACATAGTAAACCTCATCCAGGTAATAATAAAATCAAGATTACTTAACCCTAGAATGGAAGCGAGGAGCGAATATATTCTGTCCGACATAAAACTAATTTTTCACTGAAGTGCCGAACGATCGTATTAGCTTTCTTCAATATATGGTATCCTTGGGTTCTTTCCTCGGCCATTACCTTTGTCTTCATAGTAGCAGGCTACGCTTTTTTCTCGTAGGTAAGTTTAATATTTTTTTCACTGAGGTAATTTTACGTCTCATTGTATAGTGGCAACTATGAAGTGAATTATGCATATTTTTTATCAATAACTAACTAACCGCCAGGCCGTTTCTCTGCAGGGGTAGGCAGAGAGGACGGACCGCCAAACAAGTCGATCTTGGTATACACTTCTTGCTTCATTCACATTCATACATCGTCTCATACATTCTCTTCTGTTATTCGGACTTCTGATCGTGCCATGTCTTCTTTGTGAGTCCCCGACTTCTTCTCATTACACTCCTTTCTTCGTTCATTCGATCTACATGCCCAAACCATATAATAGCCCCTTTCTTAATCTTACTCATTAAACTTCAGCTTTGCATTCTTTACGAATCTCAACATTTTTCACACGATCATACATTGTTTTACCACACATTCGCCTCAGATATCTCATTTCTACGCCATTCAGTCTACCTTCATCCTTCCTCTGTCAGTTCCATGCCTCACTGCCATACATCAGGGTTAATATCAGCACTCCATTGTGGGCTGCTAGCTTCGCTTCTTTGGATAAAATTTGTTAGCGCCAACCGCGTCCAATCCTCCATTAATGGAGTTTCCTGCATTCACCCTTCTTTCAATATCCCTATCAGTCTTTCCATCTTCCGTAAACATACTTCCCAAATACATAAACTCATCGATCTGCTCCAAATATTCATCATTCACAACTATATTGTAAGCAATAAATATGTTTATTGTTAAATATATTTACTGACCGATTAAATGACAGAGATTAATCAAAGATAGGAGAAAAACACCTAATTTAAAAAGGGAGTAAAATATACTTCTCGCTTCCACTTCGGCAAAGAAAGAAGAGTTCCACTCTGGGGTTAAAGATATTTCAAATATAAAATCGAGGTATGTGGCCCCGGAGCCAGGCGTTATAAATACCAGCGGCGCGAATTGCTCTATGAACAAAGGTAGGGTGTTTGTAGTTTTTCATATTGGGGTATAAATTGTGCATTGCATATATTTGAAAACAGAAGTCTTATTATCTTTCGCTGATCGTTGTGGTCAACTGAAAAAAAATAGTGTAAATAGATTGTAGCAACCAAATTAACTTAAGCAAAAAAAATCAGTGATTTGTAAATTGTAAACAGTAATTTGTAAACTTAAATGAAAAAATACATAAAAAAATAAAATAAATAGATTTAAAAAAAAAACATTTTATCTTCGTGTATTTTGTTAACCGTTGTGCATTTTTATTTCTCATCCTTAAATTGTAATTTTGCCAAAAAGATGTAAAATATGTAAAATTCCGTGGTCATTAATTAAAAATAAGTAAATAATAAACGTAATTCCACCACGAATAAAAAAATTCAAAAATACAAAAGCCAATCGTGGTTATTTTTATAAAACAGTATTATGCAGAATTTTAATGCTACCGTAAATCTGGGTTGTTTGGGATATATATTGCACATTGATCAATATCGATGGATGTATTACACTTTGCAATAACAACATTGATACAACCTTGAATATGATCGAACAATTCATTTTAATAAAATATTTGGATTACGTGAAGAGGTATGTTTATAGATGTCATGGATGCGGATAATTCGTTTTTTCATAATTTCATGGGAGGCGTCAAAGTTGACAAGAACATTAACAAAAAGGCGAATGAAGTTAATACAATTTGAATCATTAATAATTTGTAAAATATAGCGAGATAGTCCATAATGGAATTCTGATACCAGCCCCGACGAATGGCAGTGAACTGTGGAATTGGCAAAGGTGGAGCGAAATTAGACAGAGCGCATGTGGAAATAAGTACGAAGCGTGCGGAAAACCATGTTGAGCGGAATTACAAAGGAGGAGATCCGAAAAGAATGCAAGGACGATGTTAATGTAGGGAATAAAATTAAAAAAGGGACGCTTTCTGACAAGTACAGCGGTTAGACGAAGAATGGAGTGTCTTTGGTGGAAATTGATGGAAGAAATCGGGGACGTACAGTCTGACATTTTCGAATTAATAAAATTAATTTTATAGTAGACAAAAAATTGAGGGCGCTACGATCAAAATGTTTTAAATTACAACACAAAGATGGCTCACAGGAAGATGAATGTGTGTTGAAAAAAAGACCAATGTCCCAGGGGCAAATTTTTTACTTTCCGCAAATGGTATCGAGAAATTAGTGGTACTCCCCAAAGGAGATGATTCTGCATCATAATCTAAAAAAAAAATCTGTTTAAACTTTGCAAGGAAAATAACTACATGGGAAGTCGATTTTTCGTATTTCTAAAATTTGTTATGTATTTTTTTTTTGAAGTTAAAAAAAAAGAGTTTTTCAATATTGGAATAACTTATTGAAGCTTATAAAAACTTCATTGAAATAAAAATTTATTCATTGAAGCAATATTAACAACTTTCAAAATGAAAACGAAAAGACATGGAAAAGAATATCGTTATCTTTTTCTTTTCTGTGTCTTTTTGGTTTCATGTTTCATTTTGCGAGTTGTCATTCAATGATAAAAAAAAAGAGTGAAGATGTTTTTCCTGTGGATGATATTATTTGTTTACTAATTATAAACTATCAAATTCTAATGTGAAGCACAACCTCAAATTATTGTTTAAAAATCGGTATAAATCTACATATTAATTATTTGTAAATATACGAGTATTGCAGGATGGACACGAGCTGCGACAATTATTTCATATGATTTGTGGTTGCCGATCCCCATCCTAATATACCATATTCGAGGCGGGAGTGGCATAGCGCAGAGTAAACCTTTTTATATCATTTTGACATTTTTTTTAAACATGTATATTTCGTAAGTTTCCTTGTAATACCATGAATTTAAAACTTAACATTTAGAAATGTATCAATAAAATTTATTCAAAGTGTGTAGCACTTAAGTAACTTAATGGTACCTAATGATCAAATGAATAGTGCGGATATGACAAGTAAAATATAATTCGTAAGCAAATCGGCCGAGAGACATTATGTAATTTATTTGGAAACAGGACTTCATTACATGTCAATAAACATAAATGCAATAAAAACCTACTTAAGTACCACAAATTAATACCAAAAACATAAATATCGCATTAAATTAAGAGCATCAATAAAAACATTATTATAAAATAAATTTCTACACTAGGACGGAGAAGCCCATTAAATTAATATAGGGTTATTCAAAATGATGGACTCAATTTCGCACGTTCTCCTCTGATACACGCGGTCGGCCCGAGCTTTTTCCTTTACAGAGACATCCAGCTTGCTCAAATTGGTGATACCAATGACAAATAATGCTCTTTCTAGTTGTAGGTTCAATGTTAAAATGGAGATGAAAGGTACGCTGCACTACAGTTGCCGACTCAGTTTTACAGAACTCACAGTTGCCATTTTATTCACAACTGTTGTGAAATGGCTGCTTGGCGGCGCGAGCACTCTAGCGGTCATTTGGGCAACTATAATAATAATAATAATTCGATGATTTGTATAGCGCCGTTTTTGTGAAAAATTACCTCAAGGGCGCTGTACAAATATTACTTCCTATTCTTTTTCTAATTATGTACGAACTATGAACGATCTAGCGGTGGGATTTGAAACATTCAAACGTCCTCTTTTAATTGCTATAATAATAATACTTGGAAGATTTAAATAGCGCCGTTTTTGTGAAAAATCATCTCAAGGGCGCTGGTAGATCATTAACTTATAACGTATAGTTTAGGGATAATAGCCGCATGAAATTGAATCCATCATTTTGAATAACCCTGTACAACAAGCCAATAAATTGTCGTATTTTATTTGTCCTCTGTTTAGGTTATTAGCAATTATTTGTTTTTATTTATTGTGCTCTGCGTGTATTTTTTACTACTTACCTACTTAAATATAATTTATGCAATTTTCTAGGTTAGCAGTGAAAGCCACGAAATCTTAGAAGCCAAATCCTCTGTAGAAGAAATAATTATAATTGTGAATCGTATCTTAAAACAATGCTGGGGAAAGTAAGTCAGAGGCTGTGCGTGCAAAGACCTCTGGTTTCCAAGCGATTAAAGTGTCGATTTTAGCAAACGAATATTTCGATATACGAGTATATAACCACTGAGCAAAAAAAATCTCTAGAAATCTGTTCTATACCGATTTGAAATAAAACGGAAGCCGCTATTTTACACAAGACCATTCGACTCCTAGGCCCCACATAGGTCAATAAATTTGATTAAGAAATAATTTTAATCAATTTCACTTCGGGAATACGAACACGTCCACCCCAAACTTCTATCGGTTTATCCCATCGGTGAATATAATTCATCATTAGTTATCAGTGCAATGTTCAAGTTCAATTCGAAACAATCAAATCTCGCATTCTCCGACAATTACAAATACAATACTGAATAACAAAAATCTAAGCGACTAACATCAAACATCAAGGACGTAATATTTATGATTACGTATATCCTCCGAGACAAAGCCCCGTGGGAGACGCCCTTGGGCCGCATTCCGAGACATTATAACACGGCTGCCGGTTCTCGGCCGGCCCGGGTGACGGGGGGCGCACTGTAGAAAATAAACAAACAAAAAGCTCCCGATAAAGCCCTTAAGTGACGTGTTAACGCCTCGTTGTGTTTAACCATTTTTTCAACCGTTACTCGAGTGTGCTTCAACAATCAGTGGCGTACAATGCGTTCAAAACAGATACAATAAAATTATTATTATTGTTGACATTTGTAAAATTTCACAATAAAGTTTTTTACTTCAATAATTGTCGATTCGATTGAAAAATTCCAAAAACTCCATTCTGAGATAAAGCTTTTGAAAATGTGACTTTATTTGTTTACCCTACAGATTAATAAAACAAATTAAAAGTTCTCTGTTTAAAACCACTTTATTGAATTTATACACATGTCGACCGGTGTTTATTAATCTTAACCTTCCTCGGGACCGTAATCATATAAACTAAATAAACACATAGTCTTTTTGTTCCTGATGGGGAACAATTAACTAGATAGGAGCAGAGAATTTTGGTTCCCTTTGGTACCCGAAGGGAACAAGAAGAACAAAAAGACTCTACTGCTATCTAGCTATTTGTTCCCCATCGGGAACAAAAGGGACACGAGGGAAATACAGAGATATATTAGAATAAATAATGTGAAAGAAGGAAAGATACAGCATATCAGAGTAGGACAGAGCATCAGAGTGGCGGGTAGAGGGGTAGGAGAAGGGGAGGGGAAGAGAGGGAAAAACTTTAAAATCGTATTTGGGTTAAATTTAACTATTTATTTAAAAATTGGCAATTACCACTTATATTTGATTTCGATATTTCTAAGGCTTCCAAGTTATTAAGGAACAAACCGATTCCATTATTATGTATTACTTGATCTCCTGTATTTCTATTAAAAGTATGGTTAGTATTAATTAAGTGTTCGTAAAATTATTGCCGACATATGTATTAATTCAATAATGTGGTTTTAAACAAAGAACTATTTTCATTTAAATATAACGGTAAGCCATAAAGCGATTGCTTTCTTTGATGATTTATACATAAGTTAAATGGGACAATGTAACTTTGTTTAGTTAAGTAAGTACAATACTTTAATTTTTAAACACATACGAGTACTTACCGGTTTCAGTAAAAGTTAGAGCTCATAAATATAAAATAAACAGAAAATTACTTGAATGTTATGTAATGACAATCCAGCAATATATTTTATTAAAAGGAAGAAAAATTGCATTCATCAATTATTAGTCAAGTTCATAAAAAGATGTCTGACCGTCCGAAACAGAGAAACTCTCGAAAGGAGTGTTCAGGAGTCGTAAAATTCACTGTCTGGAATAAATTATATTTTGAAATAAACATTAAAATGTTCACTCCTCACGTATAATGTATTCCATAATGATCAACAAGAAAAGAGTATCATAACTCTTGAAAGTATCTAACTGCTAAATAAAAATTAATAGGTAGGTACCTAGTTTATGTCCTTACAAGAATTTCTTTTCAACAGGGGACATTCTACCTACTAAAAATAATGTCAAAACTACATAAATGTGCGGGTTTCTCTTATTGCATAGAATATAAATTAATTGCCAATGTAAATTGATTTCAAACTCACTACCTTAATTTAAATTTCTGCTACGAAAACTTCAAAATGATTATTATAACCATTTAAATTAATTTCTCAAAATGCGAAAACCTGCCCCAAACTCGTATCAAAGGAAATATGACTTATCCAAACTAAAAGGGAATTCATTAATGAAGTTTTCCCAAAAGAACATCTTGCCCGTTTACCCCAAAGAACATTTAGCCCCCATTTACCCCATACAACATCTAGCCCCGTTTACTCCATTATCCTGCTAACCTGGGCCCGAGCATGCTAGGTTAGGTTGGATTCAATGGGCATGATGGGAATTTTCAAACTTCAAATCGACGTTCCATTCGGGCGGGAATTCGGGAAGTCATAGATTAAGGTATAATGTAGATCAGGAATGGTCCACAATAGAAGACAGGTGGATTCCTACTTAACCGGTCGTAATTACCGGGGTAAGTATTTACTTAAGTTAGAATTGCTGAATAGTCCCCCATATGAATTAATCAAGTTTATCTCGGGATCTTTGGTATCTTTGAGAACTTGGATATTTTAATGATAGGCCTATCTTAACGACATCAGGATTGAGCACAAAATTACTGTCATTGTTCAGTGTCATTGCGACAGTCGTGAAGTTAACATTGTAACTTGGAAGGCTCTTCGAACAAGAAGTGATCACGACTACCAGACACAAGAATGTTCTCATTGTTTATGAAATGTATGTAATACGTTTTGTAATAATAATATTCAATTTTTGGAATAACTTATTGAAGTTTATAAACCTCATTGCAATACCTTTTTAATCATTGAAAACAATACTCTCAAAATGAAGCACGGATCTGAAAATACATGTCATGTTTCATTTTGAGAGTTGCTAATATTATCTTCAATGATTCAAATTATATTACAATGAGGTTTATAAACTTCAATAAGTTATTCCAAAAAAATATATTAATCCTAGACTTGTAGAAAAAGTTAACATGTCCCACATAAATAAAAATCGGTTAGGTATATCCGAGACACCATCTAAAGATTACAAATAAATTCGGGTAGAATCTTGTAGTCATGATAAAAAAGTAGCAGTAAAAAATATAAGAGAAATAATTGAATATGATATCGACAGTTCTAAGAAATCGAAGTACGATACAGACAAAAATGACGGAACGGATTGGGGTAACTGTAGCTCAGTGGATTAGAGGGCAAGCTCCCGGATAGACCATGAGGTTCTGGGTTCGAGTCTCAATTGTTACCGTTATCTTTGTCTTTTCAGTTTCACGTTTCATTTTAAGAGTTGTTAATATTATCTTCAATAATTAAAAATAATAATAATACGTACATCGTACAGATGGGAAATCAAGTGCTTTACCGCCAAGAAAGCTAAATTTGTAGTTTTAATATTTTTTCACTACCAATAAAATCCTATTTGCAATAATTACCTAAGTTATACTATATTTCTTATTATTTTTTAATACTCTTTCTTAATTTATGACAGTTAAGGGGGAGGGGGACGCCAGAAAGGGATTATTTATTAATTGGAAATAATGATAATATTATTACGAAATAATATAAATATAACGTTTTTAAAGAGAAAAATATTTATTACATGTTCTTAAAATCTACATATGACTAGCATTTATCAAAAACAAATCAGAAAAAGGCCATATTTCAGATTTGATTTTATTAAAAGCTAAGCCTATGCAAATTTTAAAAAATATATTTTAAATTAATATTTTTCTCTTTAAAAACATTAAGTTTATCGTATTGCGTAATAAGATCATCATTATTTCGATTTCATAAATCATCCCTCCCAAGTTGATATTTTAAAGCTCCCTAGCGCACGATGAAAAGTACCACGAGCAATAAATAGCTGCATAGTAAAGATGCAACACATCATCGTATATTCTTTAATATTAATTTCCATAAAATTTGAAAAATAATGCTTTGGAAATTATCTTTCGTTCATTGGGAGTAAATAATATCTAATGTATTATAGTTTTATGAATTGATTATGTGATGAAAAAAAAAACAATACAGTTACCAATAAACACACCTACGTCATTAATTCCTATCACACTCTGACACGGTGTGACTTTTAATATTTTTTAATTAAAGATAGCCATCGCATAATAAACGGATTGTAAAAGAAGCAGGGAGTTCCAACAGGCAAGGCACGTCCTTGCATCAATTAAGTAGTAGTAGTCTTCCAGTTCTCGTCCCGCATAACTGGCGCATTCCTGTACCCGACGCATGCATACCTGCTTGTCTAGATGTCTAGGCAGCGTCTCGGTCTGTGGACCGGGATGGTGGGTGGTGACTAGGAGAATAGGGTCTGTGTACGCCGTACGGTCTACGGTGGACTGGTATTACATTCTAGTACACGACAGAAAGGTCACAGAACTGGGAGTTGAGTTCGTGAATGTTTAGTATATAGGTAGGTAATACTGCAATACTAAGTGCAGATGGGGTATCAGCAATTTACCTAAAAATGGAGATTAGGAGGTCGATTCTCGTTCTTAAGAAAATTCCTCATTCTTTTCCATAGGTTGAAATATATTTTGTTCAACTACGATACCGATTACATGTCAATGACAATACATTTTTAAATGAGTTTGTTCTTTAATTATCACAGTATTATTTAAAAAAAATAGGTGCATCACACATGTTGTTTATTATTATTTACTTTACACGTAGTTTATTATAACTGTTAGAATTTAAATTACTTTTATCCGACATATTGGGCTTTTGGGATAGGTACTTTACAAACATCGCAATTTAGTTAATTCGGCTCATTTAATAGCATTTTTATGCGACAAATGACTCACTAACGATGTTTAAAGTCAATACTTACGACAATATTAAGTTTTTTTTTGTTGAAACTACGCAAATATCCATATTTGTAAAGAATTCCATTCGCTGAATGACAGCTGTCGAGAGAACTGGAATCGCAGTTAAACAAGAAGTATTTAAGTCCAATGAAAAGGTATTTTCCTTAAAAAGAACTAGAATAGGCCTCCAGGAGTATAGATTTCTAAGTGCTGTTTCAGACTTTTGTGTTGTACAAATTGGAGGTACGTATATATGCAAGAGGTCAAAAATAATAAATATTCTTAGTCAAATCCGAATTACTTACGGTGACGACGATGGGAGTATTAAAAAAGAGTACTGCCAATCGTTATTTTTAGACAATAGAAATTAATTTTGTCGCCTTCTGTGGTCAAGGACTAAGGTTCTCGACTACGAATCTGAGGGTCGCGGGTTCAAATCCCGGCGTGTGTAAGTAAATTTTATTATATTAATTTGTGTTGTTTCAAAATATATTAATTTAAAATAATGTACACATTTGCGGCACTTTCCAGAGTGGAAGATACCCTCAGTATAGCCCTTGTGAAAGATCACCATTAAGAATTGAAATGCAGTTTGAAATGGCTTTAGCCGTGTTTGGTGACCAGATCTAAATAGCAAGATAATTCCCAACCTTCACCCCCCTCAATACCTTTAGCCTCACAAAAATTACAGCAGTATCTAATGAAATACTGAAAAAATTTAAAGATATTCGAATATAGAACAATTGCTTTTAAAACATAGTTTTTTTATACTTAGGTACCTAATTAATAGTTATTGTGTTGTATTGGTAGAACATCATTTAATTTTTTATTTAAATAATTTGAAGTAAATTAAATTTAATAATGTTATTATTATACTTAGGTACCTGTTGAATAATTTAAATAATATAAAAATGTTTTTAAATAAAAGGAAAACGTCAATGAAATAAGTCGATGACATATTGACAGCATTATTATTTATTTATTTTATTGAGGTCCCAAAGGTAAACAGCATAAGATTTAACTGAGGTAGTTTTTTATACGAGTGCCGCATAAGAGTCCCAAGTGTTCCCAACCGCCTGGAACCAGTGATACTATGGAATTCCCAATTAGGGTACGTTGTGAGGCTGATGAAAGTGGGGAGGGGAAGGAGATGGGGAAGGAAAGTGGGAGAAGTACCTGGTTGTTTACATCTGGTCACTAAACACGTGCATAAGACATTTCAAGCAGCATTTCGAATCTGAATGGTGGTCTTTTCCTAGGGCGATACTGAAAGTATCTACCGCTGAAGCAGTTTTAAGTAAATTGTAGTAAGTAACTAACTCACAAACTAACCATCACGCCGTTTCTCCGCAGGGGTAGTCAGAAAGGACGGATCGCCAAACAACTCGATCTTGGCATACACTTCTTAATTCATTCACATTCATACATCGTTTCATACGTTCTCTTCTATTATTCCGACTTCTGACATGGCCCGACTCAGGTACTTGATTCACTTGATCGTGCCATCTTTTCCTCGGGCGTCCCCGGCTTCTTCTTTCATTTACATTCGCGTCATATATTCTTCATACACTCATTTCTTCGTTCATTCGCTCTATGTGCACAAACTAGTAGTAAGTAACTTCCCAATTTGTGTAATAAACTGGGATCGTTTCAGAAAATACGAAGATACGCCATTTAATACATTGTTTTTACCATTGCACATTATAGATACTCCAATCATATAAAAAATACACCTACCAATTACGAAACGGGGACAGGATATTATCAAGGGAATAAGGTTTTTAAAAAGAATGGAGTTAGCGTACTAGGTCTATGGCCTCAGTGATTACGGGAGTTAAACGGACAAGGACTGTCTTCTAATCAGTAATAACAGTAAAATTATATCAACAATTTTTTTTTAAATATACGTTAGGAGGTAAATACCATATTCGTGCTTAGAACTGCAGTATACTAACACAGTGATGAGGTAATGCAATTTATTCCGAGGTGAGCTCGTGTATTGCATCGAGTGCTCTGAGTATATTGTACTACTAAGTGCATGCTCTCCATTGTTGAGGAGTCGATTGGAGAATAGTCAACCGGTTTTTATGATCTGCAGAGTAATTAAGTATTACATGCAAAAACAATAATATTTATATCAAGCCATAAAATATTACAATAACCTCCCCATTGAAATGCGCTATATTAATGAACAATCAGAACAAATAAATAAAATTAAACCATTCTTTAAAAAAAAAACTTACAAACGTAAATATTTCATACAAAACATTAGAAACATAGAAGCAAATGAAATATTATGTACGTACTAAAATAAGAATTGTGACTCCATTATCAGACACAAGAACTCATTTTTGTGATAAGGTATACACGACCAAGAATACCACTTAATTATTTTTTTGTAAAATACTTCTAATGGAACTTATAAGAAATAAAAGAAATAAAAAAAATTCATTGACAATTAAAAAAATTAATATTACATTAAATTATACGTTTAGTAAATAGCACGACCTCAAGATCGTGTTATTGTTTTTGTTGGTTGCAATTATTGTTCGATTGAATTTGCTATTGGATATTGGTTGTTATTTATCTTTTTAGAACCATTTTAAACATACAATTCAACAATATACATGAATATTATTTATTCATTTGGAAATCACGAAACCTCAATAATTTTCTGCACAATAAGAAACTCCAGTCCTTCTTGTTAAAAAACAATTATCAATATTGACGTCCCAACTTAAATAAGAGTAATTTTTTTTCTAAAGTTTGTTTTCATAGCTAAATAATTTTCAAAGTCCGCCTATTTTGTTCAATACGGGGCCATGTCGATAACTGATGTTATTGACATACTTAACATAAGAATTTGTGAAATGTAATCTATGATCTGATATTTTTGTGAAATGTTATTGGATACTCCGTATTTAGCAATAAAATAAAAAAATAAAAAAATACAAAGCAAAATTGGCAAATCAAAATATCCATGCAAATCCAAAACCAGAATACGGGCGGCTGAGAGACGTGGCGTCAAATGTTCCTAATACAATGGTACCAAAAAACAGGGTGTTTTTATGAGATGGTGTTTTATTCAGTTTTAAGGCCCTGCACTAACCTCTCGCGAATTTCGATTTGGCAACGCCCCCCAAAAATAGTTATTTAAATGATCTGTAGGTGTCCCATCGGCGTTAAAAATATATTATTTACTATTCAAAACATGTAGTATGACACCTTGTGAATTCTACATTTCTACTACTTTGAAAAATTCTACTTTTAATAACATATAATAAACCTTATGTATTCAAGATCGGTGTTTGCTTATTTAGGACTATATATTTTTAAGCTGTAATATATAAATATGCATATTTTTAATAAAAGTAAAATTACTTTATGGTGTCATTATTAATAAAATTAATAATAAATACTTTACATTTCAAATGTTACTAATTATTTCTGCACTTGTTTAATTCAACTTAGTTTTAAGGACGCTAGTGAATGACACGGATGAGTCGAAACCGGTAGTAAATAAATAAAATTAAGTAACAAATGTGCACAGTGGATAAAACTCTTCAAAACCAAATATTTAGGAATTGTTTCACCGTTAATGTCCAAGAAATACAAAAAAATGTGAACTGGTATCTTTTAAAATGACCTCAAGTAATCCGAGAGATTTATCGTAATAAACCTGACCTAACCCAATACGAAACAACACGTCAAGCATCACGGATAACAGATGATAATACGCCTTTTATATGTCAAGCAACATTCATTTTTCAACAAGACAACAATCCCGCCATTCGTCACATCACCTGACACAAGTCGATAAAAGATCCGCCTATAAAAAAATATGGTTGCTCTATCTCCATTGTTATTTTATTCGTGACTAGAACTAACCTCGCATAACATTCTTAATAAAAATAATATCATTAAGTTTATATATATTATAGCGGACTCAGTTGTAGATCACCGCGTCACTGACGTCAGAATTAATAGACTTGTCCTAACGTACCATTTGGGAGGCTAGAGGCAAAGGTCACGTGATACCGATTTTGGCACCAACCTAGTTCACTACCGTCCACGCTTGTGTCGCATGATTTTGACTACGGTAAGCAAATTATAACACTTTTAAATTCTTCAAAGGATGTAAAATTACTTCGTGGAACAATACTTACTAAATGAATAACAATTACTTTGATCAAAACCACTGTATTTAATATGTAAATATCTACATGTTTCAGAAACAAAGCTCTCCTCGCCAGGATAAACATGTTATACAGTGGTTTTAAACAAAGTAATTGTTATTAATTTGAAAAATATTATAATACATTTATTAATGGGTCAAACTAAATACTGGTTTGTGTACAACTAAGATCAATTGTTACTGGAGAATTTAAATTAAAATTCTTTGTTCCAATCTGTACACTTCGAATAATTTATTTATCATAAGCGGAATCTGTTATAAGGTATGGAAATACAACCTGGGGACTTTTCTGTAAAACAAACATCAAGTATGTTCAATCAGTGCAAATTTCATTGGTTAAATTATTAGCTCATAAAAGTTTATACGAACAAAGGCATAATATTCCATACTTTTATCAGAGTCTCAAAATTCTTTCAGTAAGATCAGTTCTGTGGTACAAAATTACATTTCAGCAAATGTTAAACTAATCTTATTTTGTGACTCGAAGCAAGTCCAGGCAATCACGCAGAAGAGGAGTGATATGACAGTATTTGGTAGCACCGCATACTAGACGAGCTGCTGTGTTGAACACTCCTTGCACTCTGTTCAAATGTAGATTAGGTAGACTAGCATATATACTATTGCAGTAGTATTTACCAGAGTTTTAGCAGAATCTATTGGCAGACATCTTATGGGTTTCGATTGTCTTCGTAGTTTGTGAAAATATACTATTCATATAGTCTCACAACATTCCACAGAGAGGGATGCTATCGATTTACTGATTCCGAGAATATGAACCTCTTGTGCGGTATCACACCACAAAAAATCAAAGGAACTGGATCATAAAAAAATAAGAGTTGAAACGCCACATTTTTCCCGTCGATATAAGAGTAAAACTAATCAAGTGACGCGGTAGAACGAGAGAAATTCTAAAGCGTTTCAAAAAATCGGATAACCTTTTTTATCATTTCGAATGAAACAATTCGAATCGGACAACAATAGCCAATGGCAGCTTTTCTATTCGACTGAATAGAGTGTGAATGTTTGTTCTCAATTACAGCCAATCACGGAAGAGGAAAAGGGGAAAAAATAGATTCGTTCAGCTTGTTAGTAGCGGAACAATGCTGGGAAATCTATTTAGTAACTTCTTTAGTAGATTGGTTGGGAATAAATAGAATTTATTAAGATTAAGTGATGATGAATCCTTGATTGAAAATGTATTTATATTTAAGAAGGTAGAGAGCATGGTCTCTTGTTAGCATCACCCTGGTGATGGAACCATTTCACAGTCATTCAGAATCGATTTATAGACAATGTAACGATACATTGTTTTTCAAAATTTTGTATTATTTTTAAAAAATTTTAAGTATTTTAGCAAAACTTGTAAATATTTTTAAAAAAATGTAGATACGCCATTTTTACAAATTTCATAATTATTATAAGTTATCACGATTAATACGAAGCTGCAAATTTTTTACAACGGCTTTTACAAAAAAATATAGGTAACTTTTGATAATATTTTAACATTTTTGATGTTGGAAATATAATATATATGCCGGACACATTTTTGTAATTGGACGACTCCGTTGAATGAAAAAAAAATTATACATCGTTTTACGACTAAGTTAGTTTTTTAGGCATGTATTTTACAGATAAAATCAATTTTAATACATTTTCCTATTTTTTTAAATGTTAAAATTAAATATAATAATGTTATTATTAAGTTTTGCAAGTATTTTAGTTCTACGAATTAAAAACTCCGAACTGAGGAATCAGTGGATACGTTTGTCGGGTACGTCCCAAGACACGCTGTATAAAGTTTTAATTACGTCGCAAATGCGAAGAACATTCGTACGGTTGTTTAATGCAAAATACCTGCCTTACCTTGATTTCAATAATACCACGACTTTATCTACTTCTTCACGGTGGGCAAAGAATTAATATGAAATAAAGTGATTAGATTCGTTTTCTAATATTCTCCGAGTGTGTCAAATGGCCCACCTGTACAGAATAATTAATATATTTATCCATACAAGTTCTCGAGCAAAATAATGTGTAGAATTGATTGCTTCGCCTTGCAAAAAACACGTTATTTTTCACTTTTGCTTTCAGATGTAAAATTAATTAACATCCCAACTATGGTATTTTTGTAAATTGTGAGGAGTGCATAGTAAGATGGAGATCGCTAGCACTAGAATTAATGACAATACTTAATGAGTTGATGCAGCCCACCGAGATACTGCAGCACTACGGAAATGTTTCCGGAGAGACGAGTGAATTATTTCAGAACAAATTTCCGCCACCGCATCGTAAGCTTATTCGCTTAACAAAGAACGGCTCTCTGGGTAGAATCAACCATTATGGTTCTCTGGATACAGGAGACCGTCAAATATCCACGAACGATTTTAATTTGAATTTTAATTTTGCATGCTTTATTAAGTAATTAATCATTCTTATTTAATTTTTCTTATTTGATGTTATCTGTATATTTAATTTATCTATGGTCAATAATTATGGAATATACTGCATTGCACTACCTCAGTATACTCTTTGGAATAAATTATTTAGATCTTAGCAATTTTGGTTCTAAAGACAAAAGTGACTTGGAAAGATTTTTTAATCAATTTTTAAAACGGTAGCGTTATTATGTTTATCAGGTGCGATATTTTTTACGTTTCATTAATTTTAAGTTAAATATTCCCTTAGAACAAATAAACCGGAATTTTTAATAATTACTATAAAATTTATATACTTTAAGACAGAAGAAGGACAAGCGACCTGTTTCTTTAAAAAAAATTTAAATAAATTCGGAGCTAGACTCTTGCGAACGCCTGAGCCTCGACAACGTAAGAGTACCTACACTCACACCAGGCTTTTTCAATGTCAAGATTTACAAATAAATTATGAAGGAAACTCGCCAATTCCTCGCCTACATAGTTTAGTAAACGGATATACAAGTGATATCGACATTTGACAAACACAAAGTTTTGGGATATTATGCCGTTCCTCCCCATTTAGCCAACATTTCAGGGCAAATATGATGACACTGTAAGGCTGTCCGAAACGTTGACTAAAGGCAGAGGAAGTGCTACACGGAATAATATCCCCAAAAGTAATCATGAAAATACTTTTGGGCGTGAACAACTGAAATCACACCTGACAAATTTAATGTTTAAAACTTACCTTAACAATTTTTCATGTCAAGTTATTGTTTTTGATAACGTAAGACAATTTTGTTTTGTTAATCTAATTTGTAAACCATTGAAATGTAACTAATTATTGTATGCAGTCATTGTTTTTTTACTAACAATTGTACATAATTAAATATTTATTTCAAATCACTTTTATTACTAACACTTGTTTGAAAAATGTTACCACTTAGTATCTTTTTATAATAAAATAACAAATAATGATATTTTCACTGGGATTTCCCGTGCTGAGGATTTAATTTATTAAACATGAAATTAAATTATATTATATTGATGTAATTTCTGGAAAAAAAAGGTGAGGTTTTTTAAGTGCAGTGATTGGTTTCGGTGTTCATTTCAATTTTTAATTCCATGTTAAAAAATTACATTTTAAGGCATTTTTAAAGATTACATTAAATAATATAGGATACAACATCCAAAATAATTACTTATAAAAAGTAATAAAAATGAAAAGAAAGAAGGGTATGTTAATATATTTTCTATTTCAGATCTCCCTATGAAACGTACGTAAAAGCCCCACGGGCGTATAAAATAGTTATATAAATAATCAAAAATGCATATTGGTAGAGTATCCCAATAAGACGTTAAATTAATATAAACATGTAGTGAATTTATTATATTTTATGTTTAATTGCGTCCATTTTTCTTCATTCGTCTGCGTGAATATGCTTGCATGACTCCAAATACGCAAAACCCAATTTGCATACGGCCGATAAATCTTGTTTATTTGCTTGTTTAATCAAAGTCGATAAAAAATAAAGTTCATTGACATTGGACGGAATGGTAATGGTCTACCATGGCGTCTAGACTCCAGACAGATACCTTATCAGAAGGAATAATGCAACAGCGGCCGGTAGTAACCAGTAACTCTGCCGAGAGAATGACATCATTCAACATGGATTACTAACTAACTAAACGACAAAAACGGAAAGTAATCGGGATGCCAGTCGGTCAAACCGTTCTCTCTAACGTGAAACCAACGACTTTTTTAATACCTGCTCACGACATGAATAGCAGTTTTTGTAAAGCAAAAACTCACGAACTGTGAACTCTGACTTTACTCAAGAAGGTTTCGAAGCTTTTTGAGCACGGAATGTCTAGGTTTAAAACAAGACGAAATGCCACATTGTTGGTTCCATACATCATTTAAAAAATATATATTATTTGTCATTTTTATTAAACCATACAACTCCAAGGTTAAAGAGGTAACAAAATAGTATTTTCACTGGCCACCAAAATTAAGAAAAAAAAATTTACGATATGACAGCGAAAATTATTGATTTGACAGCGAAAGTAATGCCTAGTGACGACTATTACTATCTCTGAACAGAGAAACAAACAAATATTAATTTGAAAATGTTATTTCATTCCAAACATTAATATTTCTAAAACATATTTAAATAATAAAGTTCTTAAGTAGGTACCTACTTGTGCTTTCCATTTTGAAAATATTTTATTCAAACAAAAATTCTTCTTTTGATTATGTAATTTGTGGCTAACCTCAATACAACATTGCGGGTTCGATGATTTTCATACTAATTTGAAAACCTTATAGCAACAGTTTAACATATTGTATTTCATTGAAACCACTCTCTAAACCTTCCCGGAACTAATAAGAACAGACAGACAAACATTAATTTATATATAACGTAGACTTTTAACTATGCTAATAACACTGTCTCCACAACGAAACGTAGGTATCAAGAAACTCAACCAAAACGTCCGTCCTTGACATACTATTTAAAGTGATAAATTCAATGTAAGCGTGTTAAAAATTAGATTGACCTATATCTGCGGCAAAGTGATAAAACTGATGAGACAATGCGGGGTGGTTCGATGACCGCTACTATTTTCATTTCATTTGTATCTATTTTAGTTCGGCTTTACATGGGACAAATGACAAACACCCAGAGCACTTAAACAAATAAAATTATTACTCAGGTATATTCTGCTGTCGTTTGTTCGAGAGTCTCTAGGAAGACTGTGTTTTTACTTACAACGGCAGTATTGCTCTTCGTTGAAGATTGACGAACTAAACTCAATAACAAAATATTATGGACCAGCGTTGCCAACATAGAACAAAGGTGAAAAAAAGAAATGAGATGTGGGTCTTATTTCATGATCCAAAGTCTGGCATTCGGGCCTTAAATTTCTAACACAAAAAATATTCCAACCTACTTATTCTCCTCTGATACACCATAATCGTATGAAATATTTTATTAAACATGCGTATCTTAATGTTTGCTATATTAAATAAGACATTATATTTGTTGGCGACGTTATTTATTGAGAGTCACAGGTTGACATTCGTATAGGAAGTGGTCAAACAGAAATGACCACAGACCATGGATACGCATACACAACGTCTCCCTTTCTTTTTTATGAAGAAATATATAGAAGGGTGAATGCAGGAAAGGAGGACTGAACACGGTTGGCGCCAACAAAAAGTTGTCAAAGAAGCCAAGCAAGCAGTCCACAATTGAGTGCTGATACCAACCATGATGTATGGCAGTGAGGTATGGAACTGACAGAGGAAGGATGAAAGTAGACTGAATGCTGTAGAAATGAGATCCCTGAGACGAATGTGTGGTAAAACCATGTACGATCGTGTGAAAAATGTTGAGATTCGTAAAGAATGCAAGGCTGATGTAAATGTAGTGTGCAAGGTTAAGAAAGGGACGATTAGATGGTTTGGGCATGTAGAGCGAATGATCGAAGAGATGAGTGCAAGGAGAATATTTGACACGAATGTGAATGGAAGAAGAAGCCGGGGACGACCGAGGAAGACATGGCACGATCAAGTGAATGAAATACTTGAGTCGGGCCATGTCAGAAGTCGGAATAACAGAAGAGAATGTATGAGACGTTGTATGAAAGTGAATGAAGCAAGAAGTGTATGCCAAAATCGAGTTGTTTGGCGGTCCGTCCTCTATGCCTACCCCTTTGGGGAAACGACGTGATGGTTAGTTAGTTAGTTGGTTAGTTAGTTAAATGGTGTCATAAGAGGGATAAATAAACATTATACAGCAGATTAAGTAGTAGATAATTTAAAATCGATTTTTTAAATTAAAACATCATCTTTGCTAGAGAGGTTATTTATTGACAGTCACAGGTTGACATTAGTATAGGAAGTGGTCATACGGAAATGACCACAGACAAAACATAGATATGCACACACACCACTTACGTTATATATTTTTATTGTAATTGCTTTATTTGAGTAGTATCAATATTACAATTTTGTTTTAAATTTAATGTACCTAAATCAAATTCAATAATATTACTATTAAGTTCTGCAAGAATTTTAGTTTTTCGTTATTGCGACAGCTGTTGCTGATGTTGATAATGTTGGCGTTCAAAGCCATTTTCAAACTTGAACGTAGAAACAGTTGTCACAGTAATAGAAACTAACTAAAATACTCGCAGAACTTAATGATAACATTATATTTGATTTGTATTAAATTCAAAAATAAATTACATCGAGTTCTAGGAATTAAACAAAAAAAAACCTATAACATCATCCAACATACTTTTACTTCTCTGTAGAATACAATAATCGTATGTAATATTTTATTTAGTATGCCAATGTCATCTTACTGTAATGTTATAAGCATAATTACTCTTTAACCTCTATTTTTTACATATTGTATTGTAATTTATCGTTATATTATATGCTTTACAGACCGAATTGTTAAATCGTCCTCCTGACAAACTGCTCTGGCAATTTAGCGGGTATTTATATACAATGAAGAGTAGTACCTACCATATTATTGTGACAATTTAACTTCAGCGTCGCAATATTATTCCCCTATGCGACGGATTCAACATCTGGTGATCAAATACTTTGATGTCGTTGACATATTTGGTACATCAATGTTACAATATAAGCATGCATTAGTACGGTTTTTTTCATCGAGTAGATTTAGGTTATTAGAAACTATTTAACTCTGGATCAAATTATTTTGTTTCTTTTTATGTTATCTACCACCTTTTCAATATTATGTCAATGTAAATGTCCATGTAAAATCCAGCAATGGGCGTAAATATACCTACAATGCAGGCAGAGTAAGAGAGAAAGCGCTGTATTTTAATTGGCTGTCTCGGGGCTAGAACCAAAGGGTATTAAGTCATATGCAAAAGGGCGTCCATTTAAATCTACGTGGAATACACTTCTAGTGTGTATTCTTTATTCTATGATGGCCAATTACTGACAAAAAAGTTGTATTGCTGTGAGCTTCGGATTTTTTACAAGAGATGTCACTTGATTCGGGTATAGCTCCGAACGTTGACGAAGATAGCCGAACCTAGGCAGTCGAGCTCTCGCGAGCTCTGCGGACCTACATACTACAGAACCATTTCTAATATCGATAGGAATGGTCGCTTTAATTTTTTACTATTTCTTGTAAAACGCGATAAATAAACGAGACTCTGTAACTACGAGTTTTATTAGAAGATTCCAGAAACATAGTAATCTCTCTCATTGGTATGTGAAGAACATTACAAAGGTTAATAATACCGAGTATATCCCTAAGCTTGTATGACACGGTTGCATATTATGTGTGGTCCATTCTGATTCGGTACCTTCTTGGATACATAGTACATAAAAATGTCGACCCAAAAGTAAAAAGGCACATGTGCAAAATATTTTAAAAAAATTTCAGAGCGTAACGACCCAATATTGTATGAATTATTGAAGCAATGTTAGTATTATTCAAACGTTTTAATTAGAAAAACATAAAGAATAGAAGAAAAATAAAATTGGAGTACGGTCAAGGAAAACATTTTTTTTTAACGTTTTGTTTCAAGTAATGTCAGGTATCAACATTGTGGTACAAATATTCACAGCTTTCTCTAGGATTTTTTTTTAAAGGAAATTGGTTTATAGTAGATAATCTATTCACTCGTTTTGGCATTAAGGGAGATGTAACTGTATACGAATAATGCCCCTTACGGTGTTTGTTTGTTTGTTTTGCATACAAATCTACGGTTTTATTACCGAGCTTGACGAAATTTTGCATACTAGACGTTCAAAATAAGAGGAAAACTACTGAATAGGGGTAGAGGTAGGGGTAGGGGTAGGAGTAAGGATAGGGGTAGGGGTATGGTAGGGGTATTGATAACACATCATAACCTCAAAACTTAACTACACACCCTTCATAACCCCGGGCAACACCGGGTACTTATTGCTCGGGCTAGTTATATAATAAAAATGTACTTTGGTAAAGGGTAGAGTATTATGGTTAAAGGTCTATTCACATCTACCAGCAACGCGTAGTGCAGAACAGTGCAGTACAGACATGACAAAATTAGTTGCCTACATTATCTATGAACACATTCATGTTTCAGCGTACGTAAGCGTAACGTATCTGCAC
This sequence comes from Halesus radiatus, assembly GCA_022606495.2. NCBI lineage: Eukaryota > Metazoa > Arthropoda > Insecta > Trichoptera > Limnephilidae > Halesus > Halesus radiatus. The sequence goes on along the minus strand of JAHDVE020003802.1, from coordinate 94,275 downwards.
ATGCACGGGCCAGCACCGGGAGAGATTGTCGGCTAGAATATTTTGACGTGCTGTGACGTCTGAGGCTGCGTAGTTAGTTTAGTAGTCAGTTGGCGTCATTAGACGTAGATATTGCTAAAACCGAGAAGATGGATAACGATAAAGTGATTGGTCAATTGGTCAGGGAATTTAGGTTACAAAATAATAATAAATATGGGAAAAGGATTATGAAATCCTCAAACATATTGTGGCGGACGATATCGTTCAGTTGATAGCCGTACTCGCGTTTGTGCTGTGTTGCACGGTTCTTCTTCTTCGTATGGTGGAGGAGCGTTGGTGGAGATCATAGTGGAATGCTGAGGTTATTCAGCCAGTCGATGGCATCGGAAGTCACTTGGTTTAGCACAAATGTGCCATAGGGAAATTGATGAAGATATTCTTCTACGATGTGTTCTGTTGTTTGAATATATTATATTTTAACAAAGTTCGAAATCATATACGCACAACTGCGACCGCACCGGTTGCGGTTTAATGAGGTCCATGTCTTCCGAGGGAGGGAGAACCCTCGCAATTTAATAGGAGGGTCTACAACAAAGTGCTTGTTTTTCACGTCCGAACGGTCCTGTGCTGCACGGTGTATTGTGAATACTCGCGTCTGTGCTGTGCCTGTACTGTACTCTGCTCTGCGCGGTGTTGGTAGATGTGAATAGATCTTTACATATAATAAGTGAGAATAAATAGTTAATTTTTGACTTCAAGCCCTTCGTGAAAAATACTAAAAAAACAACTGTGCAAATGGCAAGAGTGCTATTTTACTTTAATTGCGACGATATCATTATGGTTTAAAGTTTAAAGAATCAATAAAGCCCGCGATAACGGACTCTTTGTGTGGGCAAATGTTATAATTAATGCTGCCGGTGTGGATATTATACGACCCGAGGGGTTATGGGACTGCATTTGCATACGATAATGTTATCTGGGGAGATGTGACCAAACGTTCTGCTAATACAGAAACTAAATAATTATATTCATAATAGATCATAATATTCAATTTATTGGAATAACTTATGGAAGCTTATAAACTTCATTGTAAAAGTTAATCATTGGAGTTAATATTAATAAATCTTAAATGAAACAAGAAAGGGTAAAAGTCACAAAAACATAGAGGGCGTATCTGGAAATCGAACTTGGGACGTCTGTACAATGGACGATGCGACCGTTACCTTTTTATGTTCTGTTTCACATTTCATTTAAGATTTTTTAATATTATCTTCAATTATTAATTGTTTTTGTGTTTAATACACAGAACCCCCGATATCCCAAAATATATCATGATGCAAATATTGCGTTTAATTTATTATGATATTTTGTAAATAGTGGTCACCCCTTTGATATCAGTGCATTAAATTTATTATGCACTGATATTATCAGCATACTAAAATGTTATATTTTACATGGCCGCTACCTGCTGTGCTTTGTCAAGCTCGCCGGCCTTGACAATGCATTAAGTATAATTAATCGATACATTAATTATTGAAATATACGTTCATAAAAACAACGGCACTAAAAATGCTGATGGAATGCGATACTTATCAGTACAATTCTTCATGTTATCAAAAAGTAGGAAAAATAATATCTTAATTTAATACAAGTAAATTTACTAGGAGGAGAAATTGGCGGTATGCCCAGAAAGTGATATCAATCATTTCGCTCATAGGTTTAGTGCGTCGACCTCAAATATGTGGTCAGTAATTAAAAATATTTTTCCGACTTAATTATTTATGTGACATTGGTAGGGACAAAAAAAAATTCGCGTTAATTTTTGGGAAAAGTGGTGTTTTTCGGTGAAAATCGCGTTATTTTTTACGATTAACGTTATTTTTGGGAAAATGGGGTTACTTTTGCATTTTGGGTTTGTATTTTGCAACAAAAGTGGTGTTATATTCCCTTTATGATATTTTGAACAAAATAGGTGCATATTTTTAGTTTAAACAAGACATAATTTTTTCTTCTTCTTTTTAAAAATCGAAAAAAGAATAACAGTACGCGGTTTTATTAAGAGGAACGGCTGCCTGTTTCATACATAACTTAATTTTGGATTTGAGACCCATCCAAACTGAATGATATATATTTTTTAATTAAAGGTTTAGTAAATATCTAGGACGTATGAGAAATATTTTATTTATTTATTTTTGTTTTAAATTATGAAGCCATAGGTAATGAAAAAAAAACATTCATAATTTTCGAACAGGGAATTTTAGGAAACTTTTTTTTTTTAATTATCGCTTTTGCTATGTAAATAGGATTACGTAAATAAAAATTTAAAACAAAACATTTAAAAAAATAAAAATTTTTGTCGGGTCGGTAATTATGCACGGCAACTTTGGTTGTTTTTAATTTAATTTAAATTCCACCATAATGCTTATTTTAATATTAAAAAATATGTATATTCATTATATTTTCAAAGAAGAAAGGGTAAAACTTTCTTTTACATCACCGTTAGCCCCCAAATAATTGTTAAAGGTGTCTCTCAAATCGGGAAAAATCAATTCCTTTAATGACCTATATTTCATAATGTAAAACAAGAATAAATTAGTTACTTCTAATCCGTGCTAGATATTTACTACACTCTTCGATAAAAAAAAGATAATTAGGTTTAGGTGAGTATTTTGGCCTCAAATCCAAAATTAAGTTTTGTATTAATTGTTCCTCTTAACATAAAGTAAAAGATGCGTTTCATTTTATGGCTATACAAGCTTGTTAAAACCATAGACAAAAAGATATTTAAAACGTACAATATTACTTTTTTTTTAAATACTAGAATATCGCATGAAAAATACGAAAATTCTGCGTTATCGCAAACGCAGAATTTTTGTATTTCAAAGTATCTTGACTTTGGGAATCACATTATTCATTCTCTGTTCACCGAGATAACAACAAAATGAACCAAGTGGCTTGCAACGTCAAGGGAATATATATACACGTTTAGCATGCAAATTACAAATAAAATCTCTGTAAATTAGTCCGAAATTTATTTTTGGATACTTACATCAACATCATATTAGAATAAGAGATATTGCGCGATGATTGTACTTGTATAACGAATACATTTTAATCGCCAAAGAAGTATGGGGAATAAAATGAATCGTCGCGTACTAAAAAATTGAGTTTATTAATAAATATCAAATTTGTATGCAAATCACAAATCTTTAGATCTTTCAGCGAAAGGCATTCGGTCGTTTTTTGTAAAGATTCCTTTTCGGTAAACTTTGCCTACACACTTACCTACAAAAAACTCTTATAACCAAATTAAGGTAATAATTAATATAATCTTTTTGTAAAATTTCTGAATACTTGAATTAAAAATTACTTTGTAATCACCACTTTATATACATATCAATATGTTTCGATAGCGAAGCTTTCCTTATCAGGAATATACAGAATACAAAACATAATAATGTCATGTATAGACAAATGATAAACATAGAACACAATAATGTAAGAATAGACACATTATAAACATAAACAAAAAATGATCAAAGTAGGTAAGTAATTAATAAAAAATTATTAGAAAACATTGAATAAGAAATTTATATTAGAAATTAAAATAGATTTTTTATTTTTTATTAATATTAATATTAAAATAAATTCAAGAGATCACCGATTTAAAAAAAAAATCATTCCTTACATTTAATTGAAGATTAACGATTAAAGTTTAATTATAAAAATTATTAAACACATCCAAATAAAGGGAAATAGAGTGGAAAACAAGTTTCGCAAATGAAAATGTATGGGGAAATTCAGGACAGAGAATGTTTTGAGAAATAAACATATTTTAGTATTTCACCGTATACTTATGATGGAAACTGCAAGAAATCTGATCGTTATCAGACCAATTTATTGAAATGAATAAAAATGAAATACTAAAATAGACTATCGACTAGTGTAGGAAGACTCCCTCCCACCATTGACGGATGCCTCCCACAGCTAGCGTAGCTAGCCGGTTAGTATCCACCTAAAATAATTTACAGAAAAAAATTAAACTTTTCATAGTCCGCGACATAGTAAATAACTATAAATATTTGTAAACGTCAATTTCAATTAAACCTCGTGAAGAATTTTTAAGTTGCTCTCGGTTGTTTTTAAAATCTGTTCTTTAGTCCTAATTTCGACAAAACACATTAATATTTCAAATAAACACCAACTCTTCTATAGCAGCTAACTTAATATAATAACAAAAACAAATAAGAATAAAATGGTGAGTGCACTATCATTAAACGTGCAGTGTTTTTTGATATTGTGTCCCGTGCGTGCATAATCATATCTTCCCAAGCTAAAACTTTATAATATAAAGTGTTAATCTGCAGTGAACTGCCAGGTAATAATGTCTCTGTGTCTGTTTGTACATAAAAATATAAATCCTAGCAAGTAATATTTGTACAGCGCCCTTTAGATGATTTTTCACAAAAAACGGCGCTATACAAATCACCTAATTATTGTAGCTTTGTGGTGTCATTTTTAATAAAATTAATAAAAAATGTTTTGTATTAAATAGTGGTTTAGACAAAACATTTCAAGTTAACACAGTGTTAAAAATAAGGTGACATTGACTTCCAAACAATCAAAACATTTTGACTACTAATGCGATAGAAAACGTTTTGATTTTTTGGTGTTTTAAGATGCGTGAATTGTAGGTATCCTAATATAAAAAATAATAATAGTTCTTTATTCCAAAAGTAACCAGTATTCAACGATATCTGTTTTACTATTGAACCTTTAAACCCGGCTAAGAACAGTGCTCCAAGGGTAACCTTCGATCAAACCAATTACCTACACCAGCAGAAGTCAGCATTAAGCACAGGCAGTACTGCGACCGTTGAAGTTTACATTAAAAATAAAGAAAAGCGTGGAATTCCGCCCCACACTGGTATTTTCATTTCGACTTTTACCAGCACGGCGGGTCATTAGTTTATCCCCGAGCAACGATACCACGGAGCCTCTACAACTCCGCTTTAATTTTTATAAATCTTCCTGTATCTAAATTTCACAAATCGGGAAACTATTTACTTCAACTTTCATGTATTTACAATAAAAAAAAACATATTCATAAAATAAACAAGGACGCGAGGTTTAACGAATTTAAAAGTGAAATAAACTATTATAAACCGTAGAAATAGGGACTGAACTAGAAATTGATAAAATTAGGCAAAGAAACAGACAAAATACACGCATGTTTAATGTATTAAATAACTCAGATTGTACGAGTATATGGAGCACATATTAGGTGATTAAATGAGGGATAAAAAAAGCCATTTATACGATTGCTATAATCAACTAGAATCAGAACTTATTATCACCTTCAAATATTTGTCATGTGATACCACAAGGCTCCACTTGGAGACCACTCTTAAATAATATTAAAAAAAAACATAACGAAGAATAAAACGATGGCCCTAATACATGTGGTAAGTGTAATTTGAAAAGTCAAGTTAAAATAATACTCCAGGTTTATCGTAAGATTTAAAGCAAAATAATTTATGAAAATATCCCCCTTTTATTCATTCCAGATGAAACAATAAATGTAAATTTCCCACGAAACATCTATTTACAAAATAAATAATATTGAGAAATACTTTACAAAACAGGTAATTGTATTTACTTGTGCGCTAGGTCATCGATAACAACACTGAAATATTATCAGACTAGTAGCCTTTACTTATAGTTCATTTTTTATAGACTATGGGTGATATTTCATATTGATAAAAAAATAAGCGAAATGCTTTAAGCCACAAAATGAAAACTTTAGATTAGATGATAAAAATGAATACTTAACTGCGTTAAATTAATTTTAAAATTACAAGCTTTATTTTAAAATAAAAATTAATATTTTTTTCCTGAAATGTACTCGAAGTTGCTGGGGGTTATGTATGGTTGTATAACTTCTACCCCTACCCAGTAATTTTCCTGTTATTTTGAACGTCAAACGCGGAAAATTTCATCAAGTCCCAAAAGTTCTGTTTTAAGAGGTTGGAAAGGGGGATGGGGGGTGTTTTATCGAAATCTCATGTAGACAGTGACCTTTATCTTGTTTTGAAGGTCAAGTGTGCAATATTTCATCAAGCTCGGAATAAAACTGTAGATTTCTATACAAAAAAAACACTGCTCGACCGGGACATATACAATGGATAGAAGAAGAAGCTAGAGAAAAGAAGTAGCTAGATAAAAGAAGAAGACGAAGAAGAAGAAGATAGAGGAAGATAAAATAAGATAGATTATGAGATATTAAGTTTAAATCATTTCACCGAAAGTTAAAAAATAAATTAAATGATACAGAGTGATATTTCAGCTAATATAATTTCACCACGTCGTCACTTGAAAATTATTCGTAACGACACCAAAAACAACATTCTTAAAAATTGTGGCTTGAAGCGTTTTTCCGTTTTACATACAGTTGATATCATTACAGTGCTGTTCATGTCCATGTCCATGCGTCCTGCTTATTAAATAAAGAAAAAAATCCACTATTTTCTCTTATCCACATATTATATATAATCCAGTGGTGGTGTGGAGGGTTGACCCTTTACTTTATTCCGCAATTAAAGTTCCGGACCATTAACCCTTCGGCGCCCACAGTCCCGGCCGGCGACATTAATCCGCGATGACACCTGCAATTTGTGTGCCGACTTCGTTTTTAAAAAATAACAGTTCGGGTTAAAAGGGCCATGATTTGCATAATATATAAGTCCGGCGGTATTTTCTGTTTTGTTTGATGTTCTTTTTAGATTAATAATAATTAAAGAACGGTTGGAGGAAATTAAAAAAAAAAGGCCAATCTAACCCAACCATGTAAAACAGTAAAATGGCGGCTTCAGCACGAGTAGTGAATAAAATCATATAAATAAGTCGTCACAATGTGTTTGAAAATAAAACATTGTGTGTAAACGATAAGATGAGTTCCAGAACAATCTTTTGAATGTACGTACTATATATTTTTATAGGTTGGAATAAAATACTATTCGTTAGTAGTTTGAATAAAAACAATATACTCGGAAATGTCAATGAATGTAAAATAATTAATTTTACAATAATTAATTTTTACATGTTTTGAATACACCTCTCTTTTAATATACTAATTTAATGTGTTTATTACAATGTCCGCTGGACCCCCAGCACTGACCCCCTCCATCACAGCCCAAATTCTATCTTGTACCCTCCATTACCTTAGTGAGCGGGGTTAAAGATATGGAACTAATAAATAGGTCAGTTTGGCATCTTGTCATATATCAATGTGAAAATGACGTTTAATTGACCTAGAAAATCAAGACAGAAAAAATGTGCAAATTTAATGTCGCCAGAGCTCAGCTTGTTCGAGAGTTCTTTGCTACTTTAGCAAAAAGATTTTTTTTATTTATTTTTAACATATGTAGTAATTTTAGCAAGTTAAATATAAATAAATACGTAACAACAATAAATCGGCACAATTAAAACTGATAAAGTTCTGTGCCACTAATTACGATGTCAATTACGTGGAAATTCGGATTACTAGCAAATTGCCAAATGGCTGAGCACAAAAACTATTACATTCTTCGGCGAATTGAATAATTCTGACTCGGCAAAAAACGGCCAAAAGCCGGCAAAAACGCTAAAATTGTTTGGCTCAAAATTTGAATAGCCGCAAAAACCATCCGGTATTGTAGTTGCCAAGTAATATCACAATGGTAATGGCCTTCAATTACATCGCTACTTTTTCACTCGGATTATAGAAGTGTCAGGGTACGGAAAAGCGATGAAAGTAATTATTAAAATAGACAACAATTTTTAACAATTTTTGTTTAACCGTAGAAACTTGTATAATTATGACTAATATTTAAGGACCTGAAAAATTCCGGTTATTTCTTGTTGAATTTTAAATTTTTTTAAAAGAAAATTGCGAAATTCGGGTGAAAATAGAGAAATTCGAGTAAAAATGTCGAAATTTTCAGGTATATATTATTATCTCATTAATACCACGTTGAATCAACGAGCGAATGCTCATATAGGCTGTAATCTAGGCTGACGAGAATGCTGTAAAAAGAACAGGAGAACCAAAACGAAATGTACTGCCAGAGAAATTTCGAGCAGAGTTCCCGAATAATTAAACAATTTTATTTTAACATCTGCAGATATTGCAAGCCGCTGCCCTATCATATTAAATATAAAAACAGAGCCGTGTGTAGCTAATAAGTTGAATTCGTTGGTATTTAGATGAGAAGCGAAGCAAAAAAAATGTTCGACTTATTTGAGGGTAAATTCCCCTCAACGCTCGCCGTACTGCATACTGCGTTCACTCGGCGACTGAACTGCAAACAGAGAAAAAGCGCCTCTAATTGTATTACTTTATGGTTGAATCACGTCTCTTGGCACTTTAGAAACCTATTTTAAAAATTGAATGATTTAAAAAATATATTAAACAAACAATACGGCGTTATGTTTTTTTAGAAAAAAATCATTGTATAGGAAAATACTTGAAATGAACTCAAAATTCCATGCGCAAAAATGTGTGCAAATTTCACGACCCAACAACTAACAATTCGAGCGATCTTTCCGATTTATGCTTTATATTTAAGTTTTTAAGCGCTAGTAGAGTCTTGGATTGTCCCTGTATTTTTCACACATGTTTATCGCGAGAAGGCTCAAGCAGCGCTGTTCCGAGCAATACACAAATTTTCAAGCTATTTTCTAGTTCAAAATATAATTCGTACAAAACTCCACCTCTAAAATATTTCATCCATTTTTTTTCTGTTTTCTTAATAATAAAATTGCATAGCGCTCTGTTGTTCGTCTGTTTGGGCTAATTCTGTTTTTTGTCAGTCTCGATAGGCGTTTATTTGTAGATCTGTAAACAAACCCACGTAGTACTGAACACCTCAACAACTTGTCCGCTTTCTGCTCTGCTATGATACAGATCACCAACAAAGTGCTGTAGTACCATCTCCTGCATAATCCCAGAGAAATATGTTCTAGTTTATTTTTATTTGAATTGACTTATCTCGGTACCGCTCTGATCTACGGACTATACACACTACTGGAAGATAAAATAAAATAAAGGTTCCCTAATACATAGAGTAACAAATATTGACTAAAACGGATGTCTTTAAAACTAAGCTTCTAATAGTATCAACAAATTCCGCAAATTAGTGAGTTCAGTCAATAACAACGAGTCAATTGGACGCATTTCTTAATACCCTAATATTTAACTTGTGTAAACAAAAAAAAACGGGATTCATCTTAAGAAGTAAGGGTTCATATCGAGATTGTCCTCTTATTAAAACTAATAAACTCTTCTTAAGATGAATACACTAGCCAAAAATATTGCTACAAGCTGGGTGTCTTGCCACGAATACATGTAATCGACACAAAATTCGCTTGGCAAGCGGAGTTTAGAAATGTTTGTTGTAGGCGCGAAAAGCAGTTTTTATTTATTTTCTGAAGAATTTTGAAAGAATGAAGAAAAATTAATCAAGGGGAATCTTTCAAAAATAATCTTAGCTATAAAGCAGTATTTTTTAAAACTTGTTTCTTGCTCGCTGACCGCCCAAGTACATATAGTCATATTCAAGTGTGAACAAACATTGGGACGTTTTTAAACTATATAGTAGCTGCAATTTACTTACGTAAAAAAGAAGAAACCAAAGGAGAATATAGACATATAAGAGAAATAAGTTCGAAAGAGGAGGGCGAAGATGCACCTGAGTAATTATAATAAGCCGCTGTTCTAAATTTCATTTCATAAGTATGTACACCTATGAAGGCCCATCAGTTTACGTAATCAGCGCCGCACTGAATTTTCTCATACAAATAGTAAGCGGGTCGGTCGACCGACAACGTATCGCTGACGAGCTGGACCAATGGTCCTCGTACGCAACGGTTAGTAACTTGCGCGGGGCTAACCGTCAGCGTTGCACTATAGTTCCATTCATTCGACTAGATATTACCGCACGCGATTGACGAACGTGCGCAATTGACGAACGTGTGCGATTGACGAACGAGCATGTCCAGCCTTAGGATAAGCGAAATGATCTGTTATGACTTTTTGACATCCTCCCCAATTACCTAGTGATAAAGGGACCAACAAAACCATATCAAGTGCGTTCCAATTTAGTTTTCAATTTGGGTCCATCAAACAGAGCTTTCCGTTTCTTTATTATACTTTTTTCCGGTGCACTCACCCAAATTCGAAATTATTGATTCAACGATTTACGAAGCATATCTTAATATACTCTTAAGTGTATATTCATAGGTATTTTAAAAATTATAAAATAATTTTTAAAATTATAAAATAATTTGCAAAATTACTGCCTCAACACAGGCTAGCCTAGTGAGGCGGTTATGTGAAACTTCAACTATAACTGTTATTACATTATTTTCAATTTTACGTTATAGTTATAAACCACTGCACACTTACCTTATTATATTATAAATGTCTTTTAGTTATAGTTAAATTTAATTACAATAAATATATTATTATTATTATTATAACGCTCGGCATTCTGTTTGTATATTTATATAATGATATACAAATATATAATTGTAAATTTTCATTAATTAATTAAGTCTACCAACGTTTCCTCTCCCTTCCCTCACCCTACTTCAATTGGTCTCACAATATTCTTCTAGAATTGGGCTGCTTTCGATCTCAGGTATATGCAGGACTCTTAAGCATTATCAAACTTCAGCAAAAAGGAATTTTTCTAAGTTGACCATAGCTTAATCGTGGGGGTACATCTTGTATAAATATTATTATTTAATTGTAACATATTACTACGAAAAAATATTGTAACTTTTATTTTATCTTTGGTAAATGATGTAACGTTCCTCTGTTGAAAAAAAAAAAAATAATTTCCCAACGAATTGAGAAGAGAATTATACATGAGAACGTAGAATATAAACCGAGTCGAAGGGTAGGTCTGGACTGTCTTAAGCTTTTAGCTGTTGAGGACGAACTAGTTACTTTGCACTGGTGTCCAGAAACTCGTGGTAAAAGTGTATACATTTATTCCAAAAAGTAAATAATCCCGAGCAAGGCCAGGTACACATCAGCGAGTTACAAAAAAATATATATAGCCAGAAGTGGAATAGTCATATTAAAGGGGGTTAAAGCTATCCAAGAGTTCTTTGGCCATCGGAAATAAGTAAAAATGGACCTGTTTAACTTTCCAGTAGGAGGCATCACCGTTACAGATATTTTAAATTACAAAAAAAATCTATGTCCGTGTTAATTAGTTAGTTCCTTTTTTGGCCACCTGCAAAGAAGTATGTCGAGCTTTAAGTGGATAGACAGTGGCTGAAAATGATTTAAATTTAATCATCAATTTGTATTTATTTATTTAATTTATGTATTTTAATTTAATTAAATTTCATTATGACAACAAAAATATTAGATACTCATCTCACTTGACCAACCTGTGTTGAGATGAGCGGAATAGTAAGATTCCGAGTAAGTACTGTCGTCTGCCATGTGTGTTATTTAGACAATACGACTATAAACTAGGTTCTTGTTAACACCTTCATAAAATCGTAAAATTATTCACATTTTCAATATTACAAATATTAGAATTTGCGGGCACTACTTCACATTTCGCATAAATTTAGAATAGAGATCGTAAAATTAGTGAGTTACGTTATAATATGGAAAGAAATATTGATAGGTAACTTTGACCAAGATATATTTGTAAATCAAATTAGACTTTTTGTATTACGGGGATCGCTTAGTTAGTATGTCGTGATATAGATATATTGAATATAAGTTTACTCATGTTTAAAAGATTTCTGAATGATATTTTCACGTTGCAACGATTGTAAGGGCATCGCATAGGAGCTATTGTATAATATATTTATTTAACTATCTTTTTACTCACCAAAAATCCAAAAACTTGTTCCTCTTTTTTCTTTATCCGTATCATGCACTATATTATGTATTATGTAATTTCATACATTTCTACGTCATCTGAAATATAAAAACACGTTCCTTTTTTTCACAATGCACTCATATTATATAATATTATGCACTTGTGTATTATGTATCATATAGATCAGGATATTACTATTTTTATTCAAAAAAAATATATATATATCTACACATTAAAAACATTTTCATTTATAACTTCTCTGTGTCATGTACTTATACATAAATATATATCATAAATACGTTAAACTTATATACCTGCTATGTATCATATTCCCTGTTTGTTAATTAAAAACTGTTTTTTTTTTCCTTTCTGTACACATAATCATTTAAATATTAAAATATGCAAAATTCCATCAGGGCGTTAAGAAATAATAAATAAATCCTGAAACAGGGGTCAATAAGTAAGAATTCAGGTAGCCGGAGGATATTACCATATTAGGCCCCTTAAGTGTTGATATTTTCTAATAATACGTTATCTTAAATATGTAATAATATGGTGATGCAAAATCATGTGTTTTCTGTTTGAGAATTTGAGAAATATCATAGATGATATAATTAAATACTGCAAGTAGAACAAACACACATTGGTTTTTCGTTTAACGGTCCATGTTATGGCGTGTCTTTTTATAAGCCTAGAACTTATCAGACATTAAAATTTTTTTTTTTTTTCTTTTTTCTTTTTTTCGAAGGAAGCAATCACTTTGTGGCTTGACATTATAATTTAAATAAAAAATGTTTTTGTTTTAAGCCACTTTATTTTTATACATATTTATGCATTCGACCAGTTTCGGTTGGACTCAACCTTCATAAGGAATGTACACATATAAATATGTGTACATTCCTGAAGAAGGTTGTTAGGTTAGGAAGGTTTATATGTGTACATTCCTGAAGAAGGTTGAGTCCAACCGAAAGCGGTCGAATGCATAAATATGTATAAAAATAAAGTGGCTTAAAACAAAAACATTTTTTATTTAAATCATTAAAAAAATGTTTAAAGAGCAAAATATCCTACTTACGAACCCTTTTTCCGATATTGTCTTATTGTTCAATGCGGAAGATTAAGTTTTTTAGAATATGACGGTAAAACATATCAATATTTATGCCTGAGCTTTATAAAATAAAATATAACACGCATTTTGGAGATGTTTTTTTTGCGTAAATCAAAACATGCGGCCGATGTTAAGCGAAAATTTTAACCTTGTCACTACTTGCATAGGGAGAGCGTGATTTTGTTGGAATTTTAGCAAGTGGATCGCCTTAAGTGACTACAAGAATAGCCGGGTACTACCCAACCTCCCCTTTTCTCACTTCCCTTCCCGTTTCCGCACAATACTGCTCGAAAAACGCCATAATCATATGGTACCTATTTTCATCAGTATGATACAGGTACGCATAGATCCAAAAAATTACAGCGGAAATCCGCCAGTGGAAAAAATACTTAATATGGAGATCCCTGAAGGCCAACAAAACAAACCAAAAATCAAAAAGTCCATGACAAAGTTCTAAAAAAGTTTGAACATTTTAGATTCATCTAAGTTCTGCATCCACTACATAACAGGTCTATCAAAATAATATAGAAATGGACTGTATTGAAGCAATTATTATTCTCGGTAAAGTGCGTTCAATAAAACGTTCCTCGTACGCCGATGAAATGCAATAAGAAATAACAATAAAGGTCCACCACATCTCTCGAACATTAATAATCGTAGTCAAAGCATAACAATGGCTTGCAGAACTCCATCACAAGAAAAAAAACTAGCGGTAAACACAAATGGCAATTCTGCGAACACATTGTATACGTTATATTAAATACGGCCTCGAGGGATAGGCGGTGAGTACAAGCCGCCAGATATGGCGAAAGGAAATTGATTCATTTTAAATTTCAATTACATCGCGCCATTCGCTGAAATAGTGCAAGTCTCCGTACTGACGTATTCGTGTTTTTTGAAAGAGTCTTTTACAACTTGTTATATTTGTTGCACAAAAGAACTGAAATAACAAATTTAGAAGTTGTTTATCGAATGGCCAAAACTATAATAAACATAAAATAATATGAGCGGTAGTGCAGTGACCTCTCAAAGAAAAAACTACGTAAAACTCATTTGGATTGTAATATTACTACAGTTTGAACAGCGCGCCACTACTCCATAACTCCATAGTATTTACCAGTACAAATTCTTAAACAGCAGTGACATGCAGCTCATAAAGGCTGAAACGCTGTTCCTACCTTTTTTTTCAGATCTCTGAAAAAAAATTCTTAAATTTCAGAATATTCTTATTTCATGATCGTTCCACTGTAAGAAATTGCTTCTGCTTGGCGTATTTCAAATTATTTGTATTTTTCACATCGCAAACTAACACAGACGAGTCTTTCCTTGAATGGGGATTGCGCATACAATTAATTTTTTTATAGAACACAGTCAACAGTTGAATATGACATATGTGTCATTTTGCAAACTTAGTTCCTGCTTTTGTAGGGCGGTCGGTGGGGCGCGTGCGTCGATGCGATTCGTAGCTGGAATTTTACTTTATGATAGCCAATCCCCGATAGGAAAAGGCACAAGAATAAAAAGAATTTTACTTTATGTCCAATATTCAACCCTTATATGACATTATCCTAATATTTCCAGGTTTTGCTGCAGCCACCCTGATTAAAATTTTAACAAATGGCCTTCTATCTGCGAGCCATATAATGGTGTTTTCACTTGTGAATTTTCTCCACGGCTGTCAGAAAAAAGGTTTCAAATTAATTGTTGAAAATAGTTTTCGCTGTTAAAAATGGAGTCTTTTAAATATCGTTAGCAGCAAACTGTCCGAAGAGTTCGCCGGGTGATCTATCACCAGAACTTGGTAGTTGAACTTTGAATACTAAGAAGTTGGCGAAGCTTTCGTTGAGTATCTAGAAGGTGAATTGAACGGTGAAGGAGTGAAAATTCTACAGAACAAAAAGAGAAGAAATTTTTATAAGTTACTACCCCACATGAGAGTTTTGATGGATGCAGCTTGTAGTCAGGGGCGGTTTGTGGCCTATTTCACTGGGAGTTCAATCGGAGATTAAAGAAGTGAGAAAAAATACTATGTTGTTCGTTTCCATATTATGTGTATTTTTCCTAGATCGTGCATTGTATGGTGTTTTATAATGTGGAGTACAAGGTAGGTTTGAAAAGGTGAGAATGTGAATGGAGTGTTATATGCGTCGTGACCATCTCACTAGGATAACCTGTCCTGAGGTCTTCAGGTGGATGTGTTAAATGTGGTGCAAGCATTGTTTGATTAGTTTTGGGTTAATGTTTTAGTTTTGCTAAATAAATTAGCTAGAATTTGAAGAGAAACAATTTTTTTGTTTTGTTTTGGTTACAATGGCAAAATCCTTAAATATAATAAGCATGTAATTATAGATACTTTCGACTAAGTTTGATAATATTAATGTATATTGCACGAAAAAAGAGAGAAGCGACTATCAAGTGAGTATAGTATTTTATTTATTGGGTTATGTTTGGTTTGGTTTTATCATGTTTTGAATAACGTGAATACCTTGTTTTTTGATCCAGGCTGTGACATATTTTTTGAGATTAATTTTAGATATTATATTTGCAGTTGCTAGTTGTACCAGCGTGGTGGGCATGCAATTATGATAATAATA
The DNA here is from genome assembly GCA_022606495.2 of Halesus radiatus. Lineage (NCBI taxonomy): Eukaryota > Metazoa > Arthropoda > Insecta > Trichoptera > Limnephilidae > Halesus > Halesus radiatus. The sequence continues at coordinate 78,706 of JAHDVE020003802.1, read as the reverse complement.
CTTAAAATGTTGTTTGTGTGAGGTGTGTTATCTAAATATTTATTGATTATATTAGATACGCCCTATATGTGCTCTTACATATTTAGTTAGTTATAATTGTCAAACAGGTGCAAAACACATTACAGGAGGTACATAGATAACACAGATAGCTTTCACGAAATACAACAACTAAATAATTCATTTGTATAAAGAACAAATACAGGAATCACACAGTGTAGGTACCATTCCAAGTAATTAGCTACAGAGAGATTATTCAAAACATACCTCACATTCACTAGACACATATATTAATAATTGTTGAGGATGTATGCAATAATCATCTGTTTGTATTTGTATTCTGAGCAGTTGAACATATCTACTATGTCTGAAAATGTATTACCTTCTGCGTGAAGTCTAGGTACAAGAGAATTTTTGAATGACATATATTATATTCAGGGTTTACTCAATAAACCGGAAATTAGCGACCTAGCGTGAACATGAAACAATTCGGGATCGGGGGAAAGGTCCATTGCTACTGAATAATATAATGTCGTATGGTAAAAAAAAAACAGTATTAAATACGAAAATGACAGAGGAGTAACGGTTTTCTCTTTCATACTGCACAGAAAACAGTTGCGATAGTGTTACCACAAAAGCTTCCAGCACGACGAACTATCGGGAAATCTATCATCAACAGCTTGTATTCAGATGGATAAGGTATGCTCATTTATTCAGCTAATCACAAAAATCAGCGGAAGGCGATAAAAATTATTTAAATATTCAATGCATAATTCTTACTCGTACTTGAAAAACTACACACAGCACATTGGTTATACAGCAAGGCACGTCATTGTATAGTACCTACTATATTTTCGCAAAAGAAATAAATATAAACGGATATGAAAATATAAATGCAAATCTATGATCTAAGATTTTCATAACTGCGACAGCAAATTCTGCTGCAAATGAATATTTTATTAAAGCTATGACCGCATTGTTTGATTTCCGCTAGAGTAGTGATCCACAACCCGTGGCCCGCGAACCCATTTCATGCGGTCCTCGAGCCCTTTCATACGGCCCACTTAGCTAAATAAAAAAATCAAAATATATGCAGTAAAAATATATATTAAATCTATTTTGTAAAATAAATTGGAGGAAAACTTTTTTTAAAAAATTTTAATTGGCCGCTCAATAAAACATTTTTACATATGTATTCTTAAAAAAATATAATTTTAAGGTTCGGTCTTAAAAGCAGAATTTTCTTGAAAATTAAGGATATTAATAAACAAAAATCGTAAATTTTGTTTGGAGACCGACTTTACGACCGATAAAATCAACAACATTTATTAGTTAGTTCTTGAAGTTAATTTTCGCCTACAGTGCATTTTCGTAAGCGCTATGTTCGATATTTTTAATGGGTTCCGTTTAATAACGGAAAGCGACTAATTTTTTTTATCTGATAACAAACATGCAACGATTGTAAGAGCATCGCATAGGAGTTATTGTATATATATATATACATATATTTTTTTTTAATTATCTTTTTACTTATCTACAATCCAAAAACTTGTTCCTCTTTTTTCTTTCTCTATATCATGTACTACGAGTATATTATGTATTATGCAATTTCATATATTTTTACGTCATCTGAAATATAAAAACACGTTCCTTTTTTTCACAATGTCATGCATTCATATTATATTATATTATGCACTCGTGTATTATGTATCATGTAGATCAGGCTATTACTTTATATCTTCCCTGTGTCATGCACTTACACATTAATATACATACATATATAGCATAAATATGTTACACTTATATACCTACTATGTATCATGTTAAAAGCTTTTTCTTTCTTTCTGTACACAAAATGATTAATATGTTAAAATATGTAAAGGCCCATTAGGGCGTTAATAATAAAAAATAAATAAAACAAAATAATATAAGAGATTTCAGTATTTCAAATTTAATAGCAATAGTCTGGATTCCCATTACGAAAAATTTCACCTGAGGCGCCTTGTTTCTGCTTTACACATTAGATTTATTAATAAGTTACCGTTTTCATAGGATAGCGATATCACCGACTGCAAAGTTAACCATGTCTAGATGTATGTACCTTACCCAATACGGTTCGAAAAAAATTAAAAAAATGGATAATCTAGACAAAATGAATTATGCCCTCCGGCTAAAAAGGTTGTGCATCACTGCGCTAGAGTCATAACTCATAATAATGCATTATTTCATTATTGTGTCGGAAACACTAGGACAACATGTAAGTATAAACGGGTTGCATCATGCGAATTCCCGACCGTTTAGATGTGCATCAAATTAACTGAAATTATGATTGACATTTCGTAAAGAAATAAATGGAATTGCTGGTATATACTTAGGTACTGCACGACTTTCGGAGCCATTATTTTAACGATTTCAAAACCAGAGTTATTTGCATGAATTAGTTGAAGTATAGACAAAAATAATATAATATTATTAGTCAAGGTGTCTTGTTTTTTGGCAGTTAATTGGAAGTTCAACAAAGGTGGTGGAATTTTGCAATAAAAGTGATGTTATGTTCCCTTTTTGGTATTTTACAACAAAACTAGACCGTATTTTTGAAATTTTTATTACACATATGCACATTTTTTTTAGCGAAAAAATAATGACAGTGCATGGGATTTTCGATATGAACTTAGCTGAGTTTCATTTTATGGCTATTCAAGATTATCAAAACCATCGACAAAGGAATATTTAGAGTGTTCACTATTACTTTCTTATTTTAAAATCCTATTTACCGAAAATTGAAAATTTCGCGTTATTCACGGTTTTTTTTTAAATCGCGTAAAAAATCGCAAACGCGAAATTTTTATGTCTTTAGCAATTAATAACTGGTTTTCTTTATCATTAGGCAAAACAGTAAAAAAAACATTGCTTTAAGGTCTATTCACATCTACCGGCACCGTGCAGTGCAGACACGTACGGTGGCAGGCAAGGCACAGATGTGAGTATTCACATTACACCGTGCGTGAATGCGTTCATAGATAATGTAAGCACCTAATTTAATGTTATCATAAATATTATGTTTGGATATTTTCATTAAAACCGTAAACACTCTTAGCGTCAAAACTCCTCTATCGATCCTCGAGTACCCACGTCCGTGCCACCGAAGAGATAAACCGAAGAAATGTGTTGTTACCGTGTCCGCGTGTCCTAGGTTAGCTCAATTTTTCCTTACTTTGGTGAAATTAATAAAACATTTCAAAAAATCGAAATTTTCCTAATTATTTCTAATTTTGAATTGGTGGAATTCTGATTTAAAATGTTTTTTTTTTGTTAAAATAACCTTTGTAACTTTTTCAACTTATTTATTTTTGACCGGACCGGTTTAACCCTATCACGGGCATCGTCAGACTGGCACAATTAAAACTAAATCTATGGTATATATAACAACGATGTCAAGTGAGTCCCATTGCTTTCTAATATTGTTTTTATTTATGACTTGAAATTTATTTTATTGCTTACGGTACTGCTTTAAAAACATTTTTTTTATATTTTTTTATATGAATACCGCACAAGTCTCAACTGCTCCCAACCTTCTGGAGCCAGTGAGACTCTGGCATCACCAATTAGGGAATGTTGTGAGGCTGAAGGTATTGGGGAAGGAGAAGGGGAAGGGGAAGGTGGGAAATATATACACATAATAGGAAAGCAGCATCGGGACGACGCTGATAGTATCTACCACTGTGGAACGTACTTCAAATATACTACATATTATTTTATATGAACATATTGTGAAATGACACAAATTGATCAAATAAAATTTACCTGCGAACGCCGGGATTTGAACCCGCGACCTCTGGATTTGTAGCCAAGGATCGTAACCACTCAACCACGGAGACCGTCAAGATATAGATTATACTTTTTGGGAATTTATGTTCAGTGCATCCAGATAAAGTCAGATTTTGAATAATAAAAAATCCCTCCCCAAATCTCTATCTCTTCCCCCACTAATCCCTAGTCACGCCCCCACTCTCACTGTGACACCTAATACGTATGTTCTGAAATAATTTTGTAATATTGTTTATTATTTATTTTGCCCTGATGATGGAACGGTTGCTCCGAAACCGGTCGGCTTTAAAAAAAAAGTGGTTAAAACAAAGTATTGCTTAAATAATAATAAAAAAAAATTACCAACTTATTGCACACTCGGAAGGTACCAATGATGTGTGGTGGTTTTTATAATGATAATAATAATTGGATGTGATTTGTATAGCGCCGTTCTTGTGAAAAATCTTTTGTTCGCATGTTAAATGGCAAAACCGTTTTTTTCCTACCTGTATAGATCGCACTTCTAATGATTACCTGTTCACTGGTCTGTGCAAACACTCGGTCGTGCAAGGTGCAAGATTCTTTATGCAAATCACTTTGACCTTTGACGTCACAAATTGCAGACACCTTTCAATGGCTTGACGTTTAATATCTTATGTTGAACGCTGCCTACATAATTAAATTTCCTCGAGATCGATGGCCGGTGGTAAAGACCACTCGCATCATCTCACAACAAATATATGCGAGATTTAATAATGGTTTGTGAATGAAAATGTCAGATTAATTATTAACAATAGTTGTTAGGTAAGTTTGTTATATTATGCGAGTGGATGGGTCTTGGAGGTTCAATGACCCGGCGATGGACAAATCGAACCATTCAAATAACTAAACTTATTAATATTTACTCAATATCTATACGTGTATTATTTAATTTTTATTACTTATTTTTTATTATTTATTTATTACTATTTACTTGTTAATATTCACTTATTTTTATTAATGTATTATTATTTACTTATTACTATTTACTGATTATTATTTACTTATTATTATTTACTTATTATTATTTAATCACTACTACTTGTTAACAAAAATATGGTCACCCTATGATTGTAGCTAAATGGAACACAGATACTTTATGTTAGTTATTTGGGTTACAATGAAATTATTATTGTTGCAATCTATAAATGTACTGCCCAACTTAAAGATTTACTGTAGATTTTATAGTTGTTTATAGTCTGATTAAACTGTGGTGTTATTTAAAAATTATAATATATCGTTTCACTAAAATTGTAAAGCCGCTCGTCTCAACACAGGACTGTCCTAGTGAGATAAGTGGCTAATATTTATGTTTTTATATTTAAATTTAAGAATAAATAAATGTCTATATATCACAAGTGTGTCGGTTAATATGTGTGTTAATTTATCAAAGAACCAAAAACACGTGCAAAAGAGTTAATTACACTTGAAATTTTCACTTGACATAGTAATAAACTGCGCCAAAGCTAACAACGTAGAGGCATTGCTATAATGAAGGAATATAATACATAAATTATTGTAAAAAAATGTGTAAAGTTGTAGTTATAAATAAATTTAAAACTTTTCTACTTTTTTTTTGACCCAAAAAAAAGACAACGTAACCCATCTTTAATAGTTCTTTTTAAAATCAGATAGATATATAAAGTTATAATATTAATAGAAACAAAATATCTTGAAAAGTACAGTATGTAAAATCAGGATATAGCAATATTATATAAATTTAAATAAAAACATAGTTTACCACCCCTGTTATATTGCATATATGCCGTAGTTTAAAAAAATGTACCAGTCTGAAGATGGCCGTGATAAGCTGAAACTGGTGAGGTTAAAAATAAAAAATGGAAATTTTTAAAATTTTATTTAATAAATCATTACAATGGAATGTCACCACGAATTGTCAGTTTCAAAAACAAACAAAAAAAATTAGTTAGAAACAGTTCGTTCATAATTTTTTAAATTTGCCAAGTTCGGCTTGTTGTCTTATACATCTATTTCATATATTTGTTACCAAGACTGTATAAGCGTTGTATCAGGAAAGGGATATACATGTGTAAAATGTTAATGTTTGTCTTGTAGTTCGTTTAGGTATGTGTATGTTGATTAAATGCAGGAGTTCAGAATAATGGAATTTAGAGTTTAAAAATTTTAATAAAAATGTTAAGTCGTTTACTTTTCGACTGTTTTAAGTAGGAAAATTTAAAATATTCATTAAAGATGAGTAATTTGTGTGCTTTGAAGGTATGTTGAGTATAAAATTTATTAAACGTTAAAATTTTCCACATTATGATTATGTATTTTGTAGTAGGGCGACCAGACTATGGAATTATGCCGACTACTTTGAAATAGACAGATAGTCGTATAGATTAACTTGATAGATTCCTTTGAAATTTTAAAATTATAACAAGAATCTAAGGACATTCTCCAGAGACAAATTCTCATGGAATCAATGAAGTTATAAATAAAATTAAAAGGCAATAATTTGATTCGCTTTAAGCTTTCAACTTTTAGTGCTGAAAACCGGCGGAAACAACATGTATAAAGTTGAGGCGCGTATCTCCTCAATCTACTGACGATTATGACTGCATTTTGAGATTGTAAAACCAAAATCAAAGGAAACAGCACGTCTTTTATGACATCCCGGCCAATGTTATACGGCGGAGAATGTTGTATACGGGGATGTCAGACGGAAAGTGGGTGCCATCAGCCATGCATAACCTGATAATAAAATTAGTTGATATTACAGGAATAGTCCAACTCTCGGAAAAAAACGGCACTATACAAATCATCCAATTATTTAATCATTGAAGAAAATAATATCGATGAAGATGACACAAATTGAACTGGTCTCATTAGGTAAGTCGGTTGAGCGTTGCCCGGATAAGCAGAGGACCTGGGTTCGAGTCCCAGATGCGACTGAAATCTTTTTACTTTCTGTCCTTTTGTCCGGTTTCATCTTTCATTTAGGTTATGTTAATATTATTTTCTTCAATGATTAAATATTACAATGAGGTTTTTAAATCTCAATAAAAATAACATCCAATTATTATTATTATTTATGAAGGTTGGGAAAATTAAAGATCACGCAAACGGCTTTTGAGCAAAATGCTTCACTCTTTTACAAATTCCCCCACACAGAATTCATTTACGAGAGTGGAGAACTAAATAACTATGTTTATTGATATTCTATGTCTACACCAATATTTAATATATAAATATCAACATCTTCCGGAAGCACAGTATACTGATGCGGGAAGCTTTGCTTCCGAAAGATGTTTATATTTATATTAAACAGTGGTGAAAACAAAGAATTTCATATTAATTTTATTAATAATGATGCCATGACATAATTACACATTTATTGAAGAAAATAAATAATTTATAATCATTTTCCTAAATTTTCATCATCTATAAAAATTAATCATTTATACCGTCTTGATTTTTCACACACAAAATCTTAAGTAAATTTATTTGTATCACGTTCCAGAGTGAGTATCGTAAGTAAAATTCTAATATTTCTCTCACCCCGGCCTTACTCCTCCTCTCCATGCAACACAAACATTAACAATTTGTTGTAAGTTTACTGTGTACAATATATGCTCTTATAAGTTCAATCGTTTTTTTGTTGTTGTTAGCTGAAAATAAAATAATAATATGCATACTAAAATGTTTTTTTTTTTATTTTTTATTTAAATACCTTTGTAATTTATTTTCGACCGGACCGGTTTCACCCTATCATGGACATCGTCAGACTGGCGCAATTAAAACTAAATCTATGGTGTATATATAGCATCGATGTCAGGGGTGAGTCTCATTGCTTCCTTTATTTATTTATTTTTTATTGCTGACGGTACTGTTTATCATTATTTAAAAAAAAAAAAACTTTTGGGTTAGTTTATTATCTTCTGGAAGACGGATTATATATGCATACTGTTTCAATGAAGCGAAAAAATTGAGTGAAATTTTTTTTTTCCATTCTATGGTCCTCTTCTAATGTATGTTACTGTTTATAAATCTTGTCTCTCCACTAGCTTCAAGAACAGGAACTAACTGCTTTGGATGAGAACACGTAAATGTTTGGTATGTATAAATCTACGTTGTGCCGTGTAGGGACAGTCGGGGGTGTTTAGAGTAATTTAATAGCAGCGTCGTTTTTTTATATCAAAAAGTAGAGTTTTAACGTGAGAACCGATACAGGGAGTCATTTGGTCCTTAAAACGGTTTGGAAAGTTGTGGGTGCCCTCTACTGTTCCGATTAGCTATAAGCAGAACCGGTAACGATACATATTTCAATAAATTAGTGGTTCATTAATAGTGGATTATGTCAGGAATATGAAGGGTTTTGTTAATGTATAGATTTAAATCATTCATGAAGACAAGGGTGAACTAAGCTAGGAACTAGTGATCTCCATACTGCCTTATCGCTTCAGTTGGGAATGTTGTGTGGGTTTATGGTGGTGTAAATAAACGTTATTATGCCCCGTTTATTGCTCTAAATTGGTGCGGAAGGCGCGCACTTGGATTCCTCGATATAACGTTCAACCGTTATATACGTTTCAGTTGATAGGTGACACCGAATTTTGAATCTATCCCAAATTAAAGGTATCCAAAAATAAAGACTGCACCGCAACATACCTTCGCTCTGGAACATACTCTTTGATCACACCCTTTCATAAGAAAATATTCTGTTAATAAGGGACACCAGTCAAAAATATAATGGCTTGTATATTAATATAGATCAGCAAATACCGATTGTGAATAAATAACTTTTACTATATATATTTATACGTAGAATATAGAAATCGTAATTTAAAAGTGAATAAAAATCAGCTCATCAAAACACATTGTTATGTTGGTACCATTGCATTTGGAACATCTGACGTCATGTGCGCATTCTGTTTTTAGATTAGTATGGACATTTTTATTTCGTTTTGTATTTTAAATATATCTTTTTTTTAGTTTTGGCGATATTTAAACATAACTTGGGTGACTTCAGATTCTATAATTGTGGTTCAATATATAAAAAAAACTATTATTAATGAAAGATTTATGAGGAAAACAATTATCAATATGGATATTATGATAATTTTAATGCTCAAAACTATTATTACTCTTTGAGTTAAAGTTTCGAAAAAGGTACATAATTTTATTACTTACGGTTTACCATGAATAGAATATAAAATTATGTACGGTAAAGCTCATCCCTGTTTTGACATTTGATATTCTAACCTCAAAACTGATGAAAACTGACCGGCCATCGATTTGGTACATTTTGGCGGGCTTTGAAAAAAAAACGAAATATACTGGAATTTATGTTTGAACATCATTATTGATAATTTTTTGTTTTCAAATTATTTATTTGCCTCTTAGTGGGTTTTTAAATGAAAATAATACAATACATTTGTGTTAAACTGTGTGTTGTTTAAAAATGGTAGACCAAGTACATGATATTGATTTACAAATCATAATACATGAGTCAAACGTATGAAATTACAAAAAAAAAATATAACATTAGTAAACTAGATACGTAACCAGTGTAAAATATAAATTGAAAAAAAATATATATAAAAATAAAATTAAAACTATATAAATATTCACGATGGTTGGAAAACTCGTATATTTCAGCAAAGTATTTATGCCGAGCTCGTTTCAACTCTAATACGAAATCTCCAAATATGTCGACATTATTCCTAAATCTATTACCAAAATTATGCAGTCGATTTATAGGTGTGGTAGTTTGTTTTAAAATTGTTGCTGTAAAAGTTAGCACGAGTGTGTTGTACATATTCGTTTTTTATACCAATTCGATTATTTTTTTCATTAACGCGATATGCCTTCTTGAGTCTTGGAACGTCCCCGATTACTTAATTCATCTACCTGCATCTACTACCGCACTACAGGTACAACCTGACTGAACAACTCCGTTTAATGTTTAAGCGTAACTACCTGTTATTACATTTACACTATTTTATAAAAATACTCATCCGTAATTTAGCAACAGTTGAACAGACATTGAATGAATGTCTCGTAATTGTTGTGTTATTAATGTTCAAATATTTTAGATAGAAGCAAAAAAAAAATCACATTCAAAAACATCGAAAGTCTAGTTGTAACGGTAGTCAAAACATCAGTCCATGATTAACGTTAGTCAAAACATCGTTACTCCAGGATTAACGGTAATCAAAATATCGTAATTTCAGATTTAACGGTATAAAAATCGTGGCAGTCCGAATGAACGTAAAATAAAATATATGATAAAAACATTGTCGAAATTTATTTAATCCGATTTTTTCTTCTAAATTTCTTCTTCTTAACGGTTAACTTCCATCGGTCAGATGCTGCCCCAGAAAACTTTCTGAACTGGACAAGCAACTTTTAAAAAGCCTGAAGGAAGTGGGTGGTGAAAGCATCCAAAAATACGCGCTTCACAGGGGGCTATCTCAAGAGATACTACAAATGATTTATCTGTAATTTTATATGAGTAATTGGTAAAATGTAATAGGTTTCGAAAGACAATAAAATAATCATCAAACCGCAATCCCTTGAATTCTATGTGAAATACGTACGAGAATTTTAAGTAAGACGTTCAAAGTTTCAAAACTTTCAGACATTTTAGGACGTATTGCATAGAATTTAAGGATTACAGTATGAGAACTTTGCCATTTGAAACCTTATTCATTTTCATAACTACCCATATAAAATCTATAGACAAATCATTCTTTGTACTGCTTGAGTTAGCAACCTGCAAAGCGAGTGCTGGTTCTTATGATATTAACGTACCATGCAATGCAATACATTGATATTTTCCTCGTCAGAACGAGTCACTTCCAACTCATTGGCGGTATCTTATATTTCCGTAACACAATATAGTATGCAAATAAATAAATAAACTTTATTCCAAACTGCTCGAATTATGAGCCCATTAAAAATAGTTGCCAGTAAATTGTTTGAAAGTTGATCCCCACTATTAGGCATTAGCAACAGTTAAGCGGATAACAGAAGCGGCTTGCTCCATAAACGTAGCGTAATAGTTTATATAAAAGGCAGTAAACTGATACCACAATTGCAATTAAACCCGCCGGCCGCTCTGCCCGCGCCTCCCCTTTACGGCGCGCGCGTGATCGCGTACTGTGTACGTTCTACCCCAATCTCCCCTACCGTTATCATTATTCTAAGGAAGAGAATTTTTAAGCAAAGTTGTATTTTATTATTTAGTAGTTTCGCTCGTGATTTTGGTAATTAGAATTTTTAAATTTGCTCTTATATTTCATTCAAGAGGTTTATTTTGTCCGTCAGTAGATAAGGTCCTGGGGCCAGATTAAGATTAGGTTATTTTTAAGGAAAAGACATTGTCCTTATATACACGTATGTATGTTCACTTTTGATATCAGTGCAGGAGTATTTTCTACCGATTTATCCAACGAATTTCTTACGCCTTTTGTAAAACAATGATTTCACGTTTATCAGTGGCGTGCATTGATCTACGACCAAAGGCAGGTCGTGTGTAGTTTTTTAAATTCGGGTATGATTTGTGCATTGAAAATGATTTAATTTAGTCAATTTATTGTCTTAAATTATTTTTTTATAAATAAGTCATTTATTAATGCAGAACAATTACGAGGTAAAAAAATACTAATTTATGGAAAAAAAAAACATTTAAATCAAAAAATCTTTTATTTTCATTAATAGTTCGTTTTTATTAGGGTAGGCACAGCTTTTCGGTCTTTATGGACTGCGTGCTAGTGCTATTTATATAATTGTGAACAATATTTAGAAATCATATTTTAAAGTGTTTCGTATACTTAGCTTATCCCACGAAAAAGGAAATAATCCCCAGACAAGAAGTTTCACAATGATAATAATAATATTGCAATGATTTGTATAGCGCCGTTTATGTAAAAATAACCACCCCAAGGACGCCGTACGAATACACATTTTTTTTCAAATGTTTTATTATATCTCTAACTAAAGACAATCTATTATTACAACTGATGGGTATCTGTAATAAAAAAAACTACATGTAGGTACAGTGCATTTGACCAATGAACGTGATGCCGCGTTGAAATATACATGTTATTCATTTTATGTACAGGCACATCATATATTATACAGGTCATAATAGATGTAATAAAAAATAAATCATTCGATTTCACCTTCTTCTACGGTAAAAAAAATATTTATCATAATTTGTCCTTATATAACATTGTTATAATGGCTGATGTGTCGTCTTTCAATTTTCCAAAATTTTCCAATGTGGACCTCATTTGACGAGTAAATATTGACTCGCAAGATAAGGTCTTCAGTTATGAATGAGATCAGAGGATCCCCACTAGGCCTTATTTTATAATAATACAATGATGTAGGTACTCGAAACTTTAATTAATCAATTGATATGGAAATGTACTATGGAAAACTATGTACCTAGTTAGGTTACTAATTTTGAGAGGCCTTAATATACTTAATTTCAGTAGGTAATAAAACTACGAAATAGGCCACTTGCACGCATTTTATAAGGATATAGAAAAAATCGTGTAGATGGATTTTTCTACTAAGACTAGGAAAATGTTAGTTTTAATAATAAAATAATCAAATCCGGTTTTTTAGCTCGTGACGTCACTAAATAAAAATGTCCGGTTCGAGATTTATTTTTATTAAATTCCAAACTTCTTTTTTTTCTATATGACAATGTTGACTTATGACGTTTTATAACATCGAACTCGTCGGAGCCAAAAATAGAAATGTCAAATAAAAACAACAGGTATTTATTTTTTTATTCTCTGATATATGAAAAGCTATAAATATAGTGTAATTAAATAATGTTTCCAACAATTATTTAGGCAATAATAACATTTTGTCTAGTATGGCACGCGTTTTGTCATGTAAATGATATTGTTTACATATGTATAGCTTGATCACAAGCACAAAAACCATGCGCAGACGCAGGTCTCTTGCCAGTATTTCGCTAGCGTATGCTCTAAGGCTGGAACACGAAAAATCCCGATTTACACGTACAATATTTGAATACGTAGCAATCAGAAAGTGAGGCAACCGGTGAATCATGCATTATACTCAACTCCCAAAGGGGAAACAATTTCCATACAAGAAAAAAAATATTGTTGATGATTTTCGTAAGAAGCATTACACGCTGAGAAAAAAATCCGACATTAAAAAAAACTTCGAGTGGTCTCAAATGATTGCATAATTTTAGATAGCGGCAGAGAGTACGCAAGGAAACTTATAAAACAAGGTTTTTGTTGGAAAAAGTGCCAATTAAGAAATAAAATTCTTGTATTTTGGAATGTCTTTCAAAATAGAGAATGAAGGGCGGTTTATTATATACGAAGAAAACAATGAAGAAATATGTATTGTCAATGTATATTTTTTCAAGTTTTACGTATTTATCTACAAAAAAAATCATCGGGAATGATAATTTCTAAGAGTATGTAAAACGGGCTTACCATGTGGCAATCCCTTTCCGCACCCCCCTTCATTCCAGACGGAACTAGAGGATGGTTTTTGTGGTCGAACTATACCTATTTTTTATTAATGTGTTAATATTATGAACCTATATTGTTAACCGAGTTAATATATACACGACTAATATATATTCAAGTTAATTTTACGATCTCGGGCCCTAAGGGAGTTAAATGAATCCATGACAATAAATACAGTCCGCTCTGCCTCCGCCCTTCGTATTTGAATTTTGACAGATATCCAATGTCAAAGTGAACCGACTTCAAAGTAAAAAAAAAATCTATATTTATAGAAGCATAATTCAAAACTGAGAAGTTGGATAATGATATCAAACATCAAACAAGATTAAAGAATGTTTGCACAAGAATGTTCGGCTGTTCAAAATTCTACATAAACCTTATAAAAACCGTCCTTGTTTTTGATATATTTTATGTGATCCTTGTGTCTTGTTTTTAATATGTTTCATACTTTTAATAAACATTCTTCCCTTTTCATGTTTACTTTCCTCATTATTAACATGTTTAATTTAAAACTTCAAAGCGTTTTTTCTATTATACATTGGGTAGCCAGTATTTTTTATAATATTAACAAGCTGATTTGTTTGTAAAATATTTGGATTCAGTAAAACAGTTGTCTAATGACGTCGAAAATTATAATGATATAAGATGGATAAAAAAAAAATATATTTTATGAAATGAAATATTTTCGGTACTCCCCGTTATCGTTATTCTCCTTCGCCATTTATACGGAAATCTATAAAAAAAATCTATATAAAATTTGTAAAAATATATTTACAATGAGGTTTTTAAGCTTCAATGGGTTAAACCAAATTTATCCTAGACTTAGAGAAAAAAAAGTCGACAGATGTATCATATTAATAAAATTTGGAAAGGTATATCCGAGACACTACCCAACGATTACAAATAAATTCGGGTAGAAACTTGTAATTAATTAAGGATGATATTGAAGGTTCTTAGAAATCGAAGTACGACACCGATAAAAAAAATGACGGGATGGATTGGGGTAGCCGTAGTTCAGTTGGCATAGAGAGCAGGTCCCGGATATACCATGAGGTCCTGGGTTCGAATCCCAGCTCCTACCGTCATATTTTTCTCTACTGTTTATTCGGTTTCGTGTTTCTATTTGGGAGATGTTAATATTATCTTAAATGATTAAAAATATATTACAATGCGTTTTTCAGCTTCAATAAATTATTCCAAAAAATGAATACAATATAATAAAAATAATAATAAATATATTTCTGTCATATTTCATATTCATAGTCATATTTCTGATTTGATTTTGATAATTGCCAAGCCTATGTAAATAAAATAAAATATTATAGTCTTTAAAAACATTGCGTTTATCGTATTGCGTAATAATATTACCATTCTTCAGAATTAATAAATAATTCCTCTCCCTCTTAATAAGAAATACTTGCGTTTAAAAAAACTGTGTCAAAATAACTAAGATTCCTTCCATTCGCCTACATTTCGACATATTTTTGACGAAATAGCTCTTTCAACAAATATGTATACATAATATTATGTACATAGGTATATTCCTATCAGATCTCACGAGGTTGAAGGGTTCATATTTTCATCTCGTGAAAGGGAAGACCCTAAGTGAAACTCAAAAGCGAGTTCCCCGAATCCCTGATAATGTTGATATAAGTCCCTATCCGTCCTATCCTCTACATATTATACTTTATAAGGGCTGCAGACCCTTCAGGAAAGGGGTACGCAACCTGTGGAATCCGTACGTTACTTTCTAATTCTTGAAAGCTCTTGGAATAGTTGGTTAGTGGGGAACTACGATGAATTTTATTGCAAACTATTCGAAGTACCCGGCGTTATGAATGGTTTGGAGTACAGTTTTGAGGTTATGATGTGTTACATCTATCACAACCCGTGACCCCTAACTCCTAACCTATCCCTATCCCTATCCCTATCCCTACCCAGTAATATTCCTCTTATTTTGAACGTCAAGTGTGCTGGGCATTAAGCTGTAAATTCTGTACGGGTAGTTGGGAAAATAACAATGGAAAATGTATAAGGTTACAAAATACAAAAATCAAACTGTAATCTGATAATTAAACGATCTGTTATACATCCCAAAATGTTTTAAAATAGGTGCGGTTTGAAAACCAGTGAAAGTAATTATTATAAACGTTTTACCTAAAATTTCACATACAATTTACAATTTAAAAGTTTGAGGATTATTGTCTTTTGAAACCTTATACATCTTTCTAATTCCCCGTATAGAATTTATAGATAAATAATTCATAGTTCTTTAGTTTTGACGGCCTCCGTGGTTGAGTGGTTACGATCCTCGGCTACGATTCCGGAGGTCGCGGGTTGAAATCCCGGCGTGCACAAGTAAATTTTATTTGATTAATTTTATGTTAATCCACGATGTATTCATTTAAAATAATATATAGTATATTTGTGGCACATTCTAGAGTGGTAGATACTCTCAGGATCGCCTTGGTGAAAGACCACCATTAGGAATTGAGACGTTTGCTTGAAATGGTTTTTAGCCGTGTTTGTGTAGCCAGACCTGATTAAACAGGTACTTCTCCATCTTCCTCTCTTCTTGTGCGGTAGTAAGAAAGAGTTAGCAACCTTGCAAAGTGCGTATTTTTGGGTGCTGACCGTTAAAAAGGTTGCGTAGCTCTGATTTGAGCCATTTTGAAGTATCTTTGCTCAGTTTCACTTATGTATGGGCTAACGAGTACCGCCGAAAGCAGGAGAATATGGCCAGGAAACAGAATATTATTATTATAATACGGGGGGAGGATTATCCCGTAGGATAGTAATTATAGCCAGGGGATGCTGCTTTGGTTGCGTTCATAACTGATGGTTTTAATAGTGTATCGGAAAGTCGACTGTAGGTCAGGACAGAAAGGTTATATTTTGGGAAAATTGGGAAAGTCTGACTTCTATAGATAATAGAAAGGAAGCACCGATATTATATTCATTATCGCATATCATATTCATTGAATAAATAATAGCCGAAACAGTATTTTATTAATTGTCCGTAGATATATAGTTTATTTTGACATTAGTAAGTTTCACAAATAATGATGTTTATTGGGAATTAATAGATAAAGTTGTTCCCTACTTGCTAGGATAGCTTGGGCCGTGTTATAGCAAGTGGTCCATTACGTTTCGTGGTAATATACAATAAGCTATTTTGTGAGCATATGTGGACTACCTTACATTATTTAAAATTTTAAAATGGTTATTATTTATAATTTTAGATGGTTTGGACATGTAGAGCAAATAAACGAAGGAAGGAGTGTATGGAGAATATATGACCCGAATGTTTTTTTTTTTTTATTCATCCAAAGAACATAAATACATACATGGTAAAATAAAGAAAGGAGCAAAATATGTAGTCCTGCAAAGCGGTCACATGACAGCTTGTCTGCAGGTTCTACAAAGATTAATTAGTCCTAATAGTAATAATAATACATACAAACATTTCTTTTTCTTTTTGGTTTAATAAATATATATTAATCTTAAATAAAATAGGTACTTACATTTGACGTTAACATTATAGGCACATTAACTTAGCCATTAAGTATACATAGATAAAAATTTAAAGATACAAAGATAAAAATTTAAAGATACATAGATTGCTCATTTAAAATCCATAACTTCATCGATTTCACGCAAAGCCTCTCACTTTCCTCCAATTTATAGCTTTCATTAAATTTATTGAAAATCACTGGCACTATGTATTCAAGAGTTCGACCTCCATATTTATTTGTGAAATGTGAACGCAAGAAGAAGCCGGGGACGTCCGAGGAAGACATGGCACGATCAAGTGAATCAAATACTTGAGTCGGGCGATGTCAGAAGTCGGAATAATAAAAGAGAATGTATGAGACGATGTATGAATGTCAATGAAGTAAGAAGTGTATGCCAAGATCGAGTTGTTTGGCGATCTTCCCCTTCTGCCTACCCCTGCGGGGAAACGGTGTAAGTTAGTTATTTTATATCGAAAACCATCGATATGATATCCTTCGTTGATGGTGAAAACGTGTGATGTTAAGATTTTCAATTTGGGCAAAATGGTTATCGTTTTTTGATATATAGTACAGAAAAACGAACACTCACCAAAATTCTTTCATAGATTGTAAATTAAGAAAAACGTAATTAATTCAGTTTAACATATTTTCAATTTATGTACAGCGAACTTGAGGTGAAATTTCACAAAAAATGGAGCAATATAAATTAGAAAAGAATTATTATTACTACAGCTCTAGCAGTCAGTCGTGAAAAGGCAAAACGTTGTTTGAGAGCTTCGATAATATTTGTGACTGGCCGTCAGCCAAAAAACAGCGTTGATGCAGATCTGGGAAAAATAAGCCTCATTCTGAAGAGGGGTCTTTTGACGCGATGCAAATTAGGTCACTGCTTTTGTATAGAATCTGACAAAGGTGTTCACAGGTTAAATTTTCCCACAAAAAACTCTTAAAAAACAGATTGCTGAAAGCATAATAGGAACCGATAGCTGAAAGGAGCTACAGATGCACAGTACTATCTGTTTTTACAAGTACATAAATACCTGCTCTAAATGTTGTTTGATAAAGCGCAAAGTTAAAACCAATAACTGATTTTTGCTTAATATCCATTGGGATTCATAATATATCGTCGATGTTCTGACTCAACCTCGTATCTAAAAAATCATGTTTCCCCATTGAAAGAAACTTGTCTACTTTCCTTATTTTAAAGTATTTTAATGCAGGTATTTTTTTATGTAATGAATACGTTACACATTTAAGAATTATTAAACAATATAATTTCGGATGTGGTGTGAGTACACAACATTCAAAATTTACAAGTGAAAATTATACATATTTCTTATTTTCAGAATAAATGATTCAATTCTTTATTCATTTTAAAAATTTACAATATTTACTTTTGAAGGCATTTTTAAGATATTTTTAAATACGACAGGATGATTTTTATTTTACAGTAACTCCACACAGGAGACCCTGAGGGAAGTAATTTCCCTCAAGGCATATATCATCTTTGGGAACGCTGTGTGGAGGGTCTTTTAGAGGATAGGAAGGAGTAAAAATGGGTTTTAAAGAGACCCATGTTATAGAATGGAGTAAACACAGAGGCCGGCAGATCATTCCAAAGCCGAGCTGTTGAATACAAGAATGAGTCGTAGAACCGACCCGTTTTCATGTGACAAATGTCAACCGTGTGCAAGTGTTAGGCGCGCCTTTGGCGTGTTTCCCGACTATGCACCGGTGCCGAAGGGATCAATGACGCTAGTTTTTCACAGCATCTTCCATTAAAATACCGGTAGAATAAGGACAGCATTCCCACCTGTGTCGACGTCTGTGCTCCAAAGATTGCAATCCGTTTGTTAAGATAGGCGAATCTATCAAACGGACCGCCCGTTTCTGCACAGAGTCTAGGGTTTTTTTCAGATATTTTGGGGCTCCCGACCAGAGGTGGCTGCCAAATTCTACAGTGAGGCACACTTGCCATTTGTACAGGAACAGCAGTTGTGTACTATTAAAGTATCTGAGGGCTCCGTACAATACGCCCAGCTTCTGAGAGGCTGACTTAACTTCTGAGAGGCTTCTATGGAGGCCCCGTACCCGATCTGGTCACTTAAGGTTACACCAAGCTTATCAATGGAGGGCTTGTTGGGAAGATTGATTCCATTAAAGGATACAAGATTGTCATTTCGATCTCTTTTAGACGTAATCAGACATGATTGGGTTTTTGGATGTACAGCATCCAAAATAATTACTAATTAAAAAATAATAAAAATTAAAAGAAAGAAGGTAGACATATATAATCTCAATAAATTGCATACAATACATACTGTTATTACACTAGTAGCAACAAAGCTTTATGTTTAAACGCAGTTTCATTGATGCTAAATATGTCGATATCCGAAGTGAAGATGATGACGAATTTATAAGTCAGTTCTTAAAATAGTTGGTGGCGTTATGGTCAGCATAGTTGCCTTCCAAGCAGATGATGAAATGTGTTAAATTCTTTTTTTATTTTAAATTAATAATAGTAAAACCACTGTATTTAATATGTATATATCTACATGTTTCGGGAGCAAAGCACTCCTCTTTAGGATGAACAATTTACCTACTAACAAGTATAGAAAAATAATAAGAAAATAGAACAAATTAAAAACACAAAACAAAAATTAAAAATAAGTGATGAAAGTAGGTAATTAATTCAATATGTTAAAATAATTGAAAAATAAAAAAAATATTATAAAATATTAAATTAAAAAAATTTTATCAGAAATTTTAGAAAAGAAATAATTCTTATTATTATTGTAAATTAAATGAAAAAATGAACCATAAAAAATAATAATTAATAGTTATTATTATTAGAATTAATATTAATAATATTATAAATGTAGTTATTAATGCGAAAATAAATTTAAGAGTTAACCATTTAAAAGAAAAGATTATTAATAATACTTATTTGACTATTAACACCTTTTCTAATTTCTAAAATTCCAAATTTATCTAATTGTAAACCAGTTGTATTTGTATGTAAATTTTTTAAACCTTTATTTATGTCAAAAGAATGATTTGTTTCCAAAATATGGTTGGCAAATTCAGAATAATTATTATTAATAAGCGATCCTTAACTCTGGTATTGAAATTTCTTGAAGTCTTTCTCATATAAAACAAAAAGTTATAATCGTTACAGATTAATTTTTGGACCCCCGATATCTTTAAACTATCATCTTCATCTTTGTTATTGAAAATATATATATTTTTTAATTTATTATTAGTACAAAAAGATTCTTATTTTGTTAATATCTTTAGGAAAAACGTTCCAAAAGGTTTTCCCAGGGGCCTGATATGATTTAGCTTATTTTAACGCCCTACTTGTATTGAGATTAATTAACAATACCGGTATTCTCAGGTAATGTTCCAAGAAGACTTCGACTTTCTTTCATAATATGAGCAAATGGTGTCATAAATCTCATATAAACTACTTTACTGCGGCTAATATGACCAAAGCTGCAGATTTGTTTGAAGGGTGCACTTAGGAACAAAATCGGCGCTCTCACAATGAGCGTTCGGTTGAAGCGGGGCTAAACTTGGACCCATATCTGAACCGGGCTTAACGGGATTAGAAAAGATAAGAAATTCCTATGATTATTTATTTATGATGCGATTTTCCTGGAAACAGCTGTCAAGCCATTTTGGAAGGTAGATACAACAAACTTACGACCTCTGTGTCGTAATGGTTAACATCCACGCGTTTGAGTAAGTAAATTGCGGGTTTGATTCAAACAAGTGCAATTTTACAAACCTATCATATATATTATCAGAAAATCACCTCAAGAGCGCTTTAAAATTAGTCAATTGAACCTAAAAACTAAGAATGCAAACTGAATACTTATATAGTGCCACAAAGCACTTTTACAATTATTATTGAAAAAATATATTATATCTCACAATTACCATCTATAAGTCTCCGTGGTCGAGGGGTTAGGCTCTCGACTACGAATCCAAAGGTCGCGGGTTCAAAACCCGGCGTGCGCAAGTAAAATTTATTTAATTAATTTATATCGTTTCACAATTAATTCATCAAAAATAATATATAGTATTTGCGCACGATCCAGGAGGAGAATATTCTCAGTATCGCCCTGGCGAAAGACCAGCATTCAGAATTGAAACGTTGCTTGAAATGGCTTTAGCCGTGTTTGGTGACCAGATCTGAATAGTCTGGTATTTCCTCACCTTCCTCCTCCGATTCTCCTTCCTCTCCCAACTATATTCATCTTTACAACATACCATATTCTCACTGGCTAAAGACGGTTGGGAGCAGTTAGGACTCTTGTGCGGTACTCATATAATCAATAAATAAAACAAGTCATGAATTTGAGGTATGATATCGATGAAGATGGCGTTAAGTGAACTGGTCTCATCAGCTTAGTTGGTAGAGCGGTTGTCTCAGTAAAACAGAGGTCCTGGGTTCGATTTCCAGATGCTACTGATAACTTTTTATTTTTTGAGTTTTTTTTCGGTTTCGTATTTCATTTAGGATTTATTAATATTACCATCTATAATGATTATATATTTACTTTTATTTCGTCTTTTTTCACGGCTCTGCGCTAGTCTTATTAAAGAAATGGATTTTAAGGTGCAAAAATGTCATGTTCGGTGTTGAAGTTTGATGGTCATTACAAAATAATTACAGCAGTCAATTTGTAAAGAACATTAATAAATAAACAGGTAGATTTTACTCATATTTTTTACATCTTTAGGTATTGAATGACATACGAAATACACGATAACCATAAAATACAAAGGAATCTACTACAGTAAAAGGCATGAAATGAATACACCGAAGAAGTAAATATTCAAAATTTGGGAGTATGGTTAAATGATCGATGGGACAACAGCCAAGAAATTAAAATCAGATCTCGACAGCTTCGTACGGAGTAAAAGCGGAAAACTTTATAAAAGAGACAGAGGAGAAATAGTGTAGAAGTCTTTGAACTCTGGACACATCGTCGCATGTCGAGAATTTTCCGGAGAGACCGAATATCAACGACACATTGAATATTATGTTCAAAGACAGAGGACATTGTTAGCAGAATATAAAGCGAAAACTCCCATCAGAATCATCTTGGCTGCCCGCGTGCGACTATGGAATCTGGACGGAATAGTATTTTGCAAGAATAAACAGAATTTTTAACTTAAATAAATAATATGTTATTAACTTAAAATGTTACCTTGTTATGTAAAAAAAACAGTTTTTTGCGTAAATTGTGACTTTGAAGTTTAAAATAATTTTTTTATAACCTACGATAATATATTGATTAGCAACTGTATCTTGTCGCTAATTTCTGGTGCAGTTTTATTATGAAATTCCTTTACATCGAGGTAAAAATATATAATTATTATGGAAAAGACAAACAGGAATCATAGTTATATGTACTGAATCATAATTATATGTACTGTATGTATATATTTATATATGCATATTCTTCTTAATTCTCATTTGTTTATATTGCTATCATTATGTTCTCATGTGTCAAATTCAACCGGTTCTAAATTCTTTTTAATCATTTGTCTTTAAATTGGTTTATTAAAAAAATAAATCGTAACCTATTTGCCATTTTCATAATATGTATATAAAAATCTAGCTGAACAACCACTCTTGTAAATTGCCAGCTCAACAAATAATGGAGTCTGCGTAGATGTCATGATAGTTTATAAAACCGATAAATATTTTCAACAGAAACCTAATGTCAGGATTTTATAGGCTAAACCCGGCGAAGTGGCAATCGTTTTTCCACATTCAAATGTATGATTAATACATATCACATTTGGCTAATGATAGGCAAATGTATAATTATTTTTAAAAAGGTGCCACAATAATAAATAGGTACGGTTAACTAATCGTTAGCAATAGCTATACTGTGTAAACAGGTAATAAAATAGAAGATGAAAGGGAGAGGTAAATCAATTCAAAAGAACACAATAAATATTTTTCAGGTATTCGTGTTCAACCCACAATACAAAACAATCGGTAAAATATTTTCGTATCACCTACAGAATTTATATTCTCAGAAAGCCAAATTAAGAACTGTTACATTTATAAGCTTTTAAGTATTTACTTTATTACTGAAAGTGCCGAAAGCTTATAAAGAAGCGAACCGTTTGTTATTATTTAACACCACTGGCCCAGTGGTTGAAAGCGCCACCTACACAATGGACTAATTCGGGTTCAGTTCCCAGAAGCTATTGGAGGTAGTCGGCATTGAGAAAGAGCTTTCAGACTGACTTGGCATTCTTTCGGTGAAGAAAATAAAAAACGGACCTTT
Organism: Halesus radiatus; assembly: GCA_022606495.2. Taxonomy (NCBI): domain Eukaryota; kingdom Metazoa; phylum Arthropoda; class Insecta; order Trichoptera; family Limnephilidae; genus Halesus; species Halesus radiatus. The sequence goes on along the minus strand of JAHDVE020003802.1, from coordinate 55,543 downwards.
TAGGTGTTTAGCCAAACATCGAACGGAAGAATTTACGACGCAGATAAACATACAACATGAAAAATTTGTAAATGTTCATGTAATTTATACAGACTTTGAGAAAGCCTTTGATAAAGATGATCACGAAATACTACAAATAAATAAAATGCTATAGGTTTCTCCAAGAATCTACTCATTTACATGGCATGTTACCTATTCAATCGTCACCAATATGTTAGTTACGGACACTATCTTTTGCGTGAATATTAAAAGAATTCCGGGATTCCACAAAGATCGAACTTAGGACTCCTCCTCTTTCTCTTATTTATAAAAGACATTGGCAAGACCATTAAACTTTCAAAATATCTCCTTTTTTTAGAGCTATAAAAAGTCTTATCGATTCCATTCTTCTGCAGAATGATCTTGATTCCCGCTTCAGTATCCAGAAATGCATTGTCGTTACATTAACAAGATCCAAAGAATAAGAAATTTTCCCGTACCATATAAATAAACATAATTTGATACGCAAAACTGAGATTAGGGACATTGGCGTGTTTTTCGAGGCAAATCTCTCATTTAAATCCCATATATGTGACGTTGTCTCCCGCGTCAACAAAATGCTTGGCTTTGTTCTCTGTAATGCGAGATTATTTACTAATGAAATCGCAATACAAAGAACATATGAAGCACTTGGTCGCAGTATCTTAGAGCACAGTTCCATTATCTGGGCCCCTTATGAACAGAATCACATTCTCGAAATGGAAAGAGTGCAAGAGAGGTTTATTTACCTTTATATGAGAGAATATATAAATATTATCCACTCCTATATGCATCCTTGTATTTAACAGGAATGCTCGATTTCAACACCTTAGAAACCCGCTGAATAACTTTTTATATTTTACCTATCAACCTTTCACTTCGTGCATGTTTGATACAGATCATCTTCAGTATTTGTTAAAATCATAAATATACAAACATTTAATTATTTGTTATTTCAGGTACTTTTCCACCGTCCTCTTTCCATCTCCTTCCCCTCTACACTACCTTCAACCTCACAACATACACCAATTGGGGATTTCATAGTCTCACTGGCTCCAGCCGGTTGGGAGCAGTCAGTGGGGTACTTATATATATATATTTTTTTTTAAATCAAAGATTTTTGCAAGATGTACAATAAGTAATTTTTGACTCCGGACCCAGAGTCGGAGGGTACAAAACCTAGGGTGTGCATTGTGCAAATAACATCTTAAATAAAATTGAATAGATTATTTCACACATAGGTAATAAAAACAAATAATATTACTTAGATATTTGCATGTCGTTCTAGAGTGGTAGGCACTCTCAGTATCGTCCTGGTGAGAGATCATAATTTAGAAACGAAAGGTTGCTTTAGTCGTTTTTAGTTACCAGATCTGAATAGTTAGGTATGAACTTCATAACCATCCTCTTTCTCAACACTATCTCCTTCCTCTCCCAACTTATTTCAGCCTAATAAAAAATCCCCAACTGTGGGGATGCCATTGGCCACTGGCTGACTGTGAAACAAGAATCAGCATGTCAGATGTCGGAATAATAGATGAGAATGTATGAGACGATGTACGAATGTGAATGAAGCAAAAAGTACATGCCAAGATCTAGTTGTTGGGGGGTCCGTTCTCTCTGCCTACCCCTGCGGAGAAACGGCGTGATGGTTAGTTAGTTAGAATCAACTGCGTAGCTATACACATTTTTATGTGCATGGGTAATATAGAATACAATTTTAAAAACAAACCTATAGAGACTTTAAAATATCACGATTGCGATAACGCGATATTTACGCGAATTTCGCAATTTACACGCAAATAACGCAATGTTCGCAATTTTCGGGTAAATAACGGTGACTCGTGTTTTTCACCTGATATTCTGGGATTTTACAATAAGAAAGTAATATTGTACGTTCTAAATATTTATTTGTCTATGGTTTTGACAAGCATGAATGGCTATAAAATGGGATGCAGCTTTACTTCACGTCAAAAACTTCGCGTAATATCATTCAAATAAAAAAAATCTAATACCGCTTTTGTTGCAAAACAGCAAAAAAGGAACATAACTCAAATTTTATGGCAAAAATTATCCACTTTTCCCAAAAATAAATAGAATGTCTCACAAAATAACGCTTATTTCATAAAAAAATAACGCGATTTTTAACGCGATCTCGAAACGTATATCAATAAACGTAAGAATAGCATGACCAAATTATTAACGTGGCAGAAAGCCAATTGAAGGAAATCTAAACAAGCTATAAATTATTCAAAACAGAGCTATGAGATGTATACTAAGGAAAGGTAAATATACAAGAATCAATCCAATGAGAGAAGAGCTTCATTGGATTCCAATAAGAGACTGCTACTTAATGTATTAAATTTTATATGTAAAATTCTGAAAAACCAAATACCAAAATATTTTATGGATGAAATTATTTTTAATAAAAATGTACATAATTATGAAACCAGGAATGTAAATAGAATTAGATTATCACAAATGAGAAAAACAGAATCACTGCTATCTCTTCAGAAAGCCAAATCCATGAATTGTTCAGTTGCATACCCAATTTACATAGCGAAGCTAGCCGTTAGTACCTACGTAATGTAATTAACAAAAAAAAATTAAACTTTTCATAGTCCCCGAAATTCTTAATAAAAACCGTAAATAATACTATCGAAAATCTCAAATAAAATAATGTTTCAAATAAATACCCACTCTTCTTTTGCCAATAACCTTCTAATAAATATAATATAAATGACAAATAGGATTTAAACAGTAACTGCAATATCATGCAATGTGCAGTGTTGTCTAATGTCCTCTTTGTGGAAAATCACATCTTCTCAAGCAAAAACTTTGTAATTTAACGTTTTAATCTGGAGTGACCTACTAGGTAAGTATGTATCTGTATCTGTTTGTACATAATAAGATAAGCCATAGCAAGCAGTATTTGTACAGCGCCCTTGAGGTGATTTTTCACAAAAACGGCTGCATACAAGTGATTCAAATATTATTATTACTCGTATTATTAATGTATAGAGGACTGAAAATGTATGATGACATGCATGAAAGTCTGAAGAATTAATGTATTTAAAAATAATTGATATGCCTACTGTAAAACTATAATTATATAAACAATGAAGTGTGACTATGTATGAATTAGTGTATATAACAAACATATAATATGAAATAACTAAATAAATAATAAAATAAATTGTCTCCTGAAAAAAAGAGCATAAAATAAAGAAAAATGTAAGTTCGCAGTGATGTATCGTGCTTGGACGTTCATTAGCCGACTGACAGATATTTCAAACAAACTAATGTTTTGATTTAGGTTCGAGTCAATTTATCGCCACACAGTTGCAACTTCCAAGGCAAACCGTTTGGTTCCTCACAACTTGTGCGTATTCGCAGCAACACAAAACACGACAAAAACACCTACGGCAAGCGGAGACTAAACACAACACGGAAATAGTCGACCCAAGGCACGACCTAATAACAGAATTCAACCAACACAACCCAGCGCAACTAAAGTAGCATAACTAGCTATCTGGTTATCTGACAAGTGACAACTGATATGTAAAACTATACTAAGATAATATTTATCTTACCTACTAATAATATTGATGTTTATATGAAATTAACAATTTGTACCCAGTTTCACTAAGGTAGTAAAAGAAGAAATTTATAAAATGGAACAAATAACGAGGGGTGAATGGTGCAATATTAAAGGATTGTTGGGATATAAATGCATCCTATAATGTTGAGTCATCAGAGGATAGGATTCAGCCCGCGAAAATTAAAAATTTACCTTTTCTTTTGAACACACCTCGTATGTTCCCAAACATACAAAAATCAGTTGTCGGAGTTGGTATTGATTAATCTATTTGGTTGATATTATACTATACTCTGATACTATACTCTGAAATAGTGTGAAAATTAATTTATCTAGTATTGTTAATTTTGTTTAGAATGTACTAAAATTGCACATTATTAATGGTTAAAATAGCTTTTATGTAATGATATTTAATTTTAAACAAAGATATTTTTATAATTTCTTCAAAATATTGGTATTCACTTTGAGGTGTCATTATCAATAAATTAATCAAAAAAATATTTTGTAATCACCACTTATATATACATTTCAACATGTTTCGAAAGCGAAGCTTTCCTCATCAGGACATACAGAATACTAATAAATAATTATGTCAAATATAGACAAATGATAAACATAGAATACAATAATGTAAGAATAGACAAATTATAAACATAAACAAAAATTGATTAAACAACCAACCATATTTTTGAAAAAATATCATTATTTTGATATAAGGTTTAAAAAATTTACATAAAAATACAACCGGTTTACAATTAGTCATTTTTGAAGTATCAGAAATTAGAAAAAGTGTTAATAGTCAATTAAATATAATTAATAATAATTTTTTCTTTCAAATGTCTATCTCTTGTTTTTATTTTCACATTAATGTTAATAAGAAAAACAATTTGTAATTTTTTTTTTAATTTCTAATAAAAAAAATTATTTAATGTTTTATAATAAATTTTTATTTACACTTTTGATCAATTACTTACCAACTTTAATCAATTTTTGTTTATGTTTACAATTTGTCTAATTGGGACCATTATAATATTACATCCCTTTATAGAATTAACTGCTTCGCGTATTGGCTTTGTTCTTTTTCGGTAGTCCAATTTCCTTACATGTTATTGTATTATGTCCGTGAATATTCATGTTGTAAATAATATTGTTTGAAAAAAAAAATTGTTAACAAGTTGTTTCTTATTTTATGCATAAAAATAATTGCAATCAATTTCATAATTTATTTCACTGTTATCCAAAGTAATTCCTCTAACATTTTAGCTACTTTTGAATATCTTTTTCGATTTAGTTATTAAAAGCATTGCTCTATTTTGGAGAATTTGTAATTTATTTTGTTCTCTGTCATTACACAGCAAAGTATCGTCGTGCAGTAGTTAAAATGTTGAGCAATAATAGAGTTGTAAATTGTAAGTGTCGTTTTTCTGGAAATTTTTCGACGAATTCTTCCCAAAAAGAAATCTTCATCCCAATTTTCCTTTTGATATACTGAGCATGTTTATTAAAGTTAAGTTTTGTGTCTAATAGAACTCCCAAGCATTTCATATCATTTACATTTTCAATAATTTCACCATAAATTTTTATATTGCTTTCGCTGAATTATCCTGTATTTTGTTTTTTTTTGTGTTCAATTTTAGTTTATTTACTTTTAGCCATATTCAAATAGTGCTAAAAAAACTTTGGTAATGGATGTACTTTTACTGTGTGTGTTTACTTTCTATTTCTATTTTTAGGTATCAGAGGATTGCGCGTGATACGATAATTACCGCTTTCCTCCTATTCCGGTATAATGTGTCGAAGCCTCCAAGCCTCGAGTCAAAATAAAACTGGCCGTCATTAGTTATTTACGAGTGGCGGAACCTACTTGACACCGGCCGTGGGAAAGAGACCAAGGATTTGCTTTAGTGCACGTGTACCGTGCATCGTACTAATAAGAAATACCAACTACTAAACATGTGTTTAAACGATTTAAACTATCTACCCCAGAGGCTTCGGAAGAACACTTCCTTCATCAGTATAAAGATAAAAAAAATATCGAAAGACATATCAATTATAAGTGTTGGGATAGGGAGATAATAACATAATAAGGGGTGGGTGCAGTGAACTCCCATTAACAATATGAAAACATAATACTAACTTCTAACTTGCATTCTAATATAAGCACATTATAAATAGCCCGCGACTGAATACTACGGTTGAAGAGCAATGCGATATTCCCATAGGCGATGTGCTGATTGGATTCAGCACATATAGGCTCACGAAAACGACACAACCCCCCTGCCGGTGAAATTAAATAACCTAGGCCGAACCATATTGAAGTTATTGCCCAGCGCTAACGAAGGAATGTTTAAAGACGCGTGACCTTGGAAGTTTGACGGGCCGAGATACCGGCTGAGCTTTGCATAATAATGATGCGAGTTAAATGTTATTATTTTACTTTCCATAGTAAGTAGTAATTAATTGTAATTTTTGTTTTCTTGTTCCTGCATTTCTCTAACCGTTTACTTTTAATGGCATTATTTGTAAATCCACTAGTAAAACAAACATATTACAATGCAGACCGGTCAGTGGATGAGTTGGCATCGCGTTTGGGTCTCACCCAGACGTCGTGAGTTCAATTCCTCGGCTGGCTAAGTCCTCCATTTACGACACAAGCAACATCTTCCGCTTACTGTGATAGCAGTAGGAAATTTTCAAATATTGTCAGGTTATTCGTAACCAGGGAATATTTGTCTATTCTTTTTAGTAAAAAAAAAACTTTTGTTTTAATATTCAAAATTTAGATATATTATAACAATACTAAGTTAAGAGAGTATCGAAAAATGACGTATTGTCTCAAGTCGCTAGTTATTATAATACACCTCCCATCAACTTTATTGGAAATTGATTCCATGCCGGCAAAAAATTCCAATACTTTTAAGTTTTCAATTTGGTAGGTGAGTATAGTTACCTCGGCTCCAGGAAACATTTATTGGATAAGCAACACCCCTGCCATAGGTCACTACAAGTGGTTCACAGTTGCTCTAAAATTAAATAATAAAAAAAGTATTAAATGGTCGTTAGGTACCTTTTGATATTGAGGCACTCAAATGTGCACAAATGTTGTGCACTTTTTTTAAAGTTGTGTGATGTCATTTTTCTCGTCCACTCAAACTGTCAGATGCGGAAGTCAAACATAACCTTACATTTGAATCCACCAAAAAAACTGTTCTAAATTTGTGTTACTCAGTGTTGCCACTGACGAAAATTTTCAGTTTAGCAAAACCTTACTAAAATAGCGAGAGATGTAATTATTCGACATAACAAATAACGTATGCACATTCTAAATACTAAAACAGATTTTTTTTCATTATTAACACATTTTCACCAAAATCTTAGTCAGCATTGTTCCATATAATCCGCAGTAGCCGATAATTTATGTATAAATTTGCAGTCTACGACTTTTGTTGGCAAATTATTTTCTGAAAACGTGTAAACAAGTAGAGAAACATACAAAACATGACAAACCATGTTTCAAAATATTTACAATATTATTACCTACCTACAATTAGTGATCTACACCCGGTAATATTCCTTGACCTAATATAAATTCCCAGAATTTAATTTATTTTTAATAAGAAAGTTATTTTATATGAGTTGTCTCCCAATTTTTAGTTTTTATGAAAATGTATTATTCTTCAATAAATATAAAATAACTGTGTGGTGTCATTTTGAATAAAATGAATAAGAAATATTTTGTGTATTTATATGATATATGAATTTAAAATATTTTGAAATACAAAAAAAAAACAAAAACAAAATATTTTCTATTAATTTTATTAAAAATGTATAACATTTACAGAGTTAATAGCGACAGTTTTTTTTATTTATTTATTAACTTACTGACAATTTTGTATAATATAAGCAATTATTATATAGAATGACGTGTACGAGTGACGTATGTACTGTAAATTAATAATATATAATAGGGAATCGTGAACGAATCACTAGGAGAACCTGTACTGAGGTGTTCACGTATTTATGATAGAATATTATGGTATGCAATTATGTTTAAGAATAATAAAGAATATTGGAAAAATGTCAAAAATGCAAATGAATTATTAATATTTAATGTAAATGCTGTTATGTCTGATTTTATGCAATTAAGTTCGTGTAATTAAATCTGTTCCTTTTGATTTTATCCAGATCGAGATTTAAGTTTTATTAAATGTGTCGGTCTATTCTCTCTCGTTTGTTTTAATGATAAGGGCATGTGAGTATATAGTTTAATTGCATAATATTTAAAATGTCTTTCTCCGTGTAGGGTGTAGTTTGTTAAAGATCTTGTGAAATTAATTGATTGGGATTGTAGGGGAATATGTAGATTAGATTTGAAGAGATGAAGGATTGCACATTTAGCATAAAGTTGTCTAATTGTCATAACAACTTTCTGAAAACGGAAAATTTACAGTAAAATTAGTTTTTCGATATCTCCAAAAATTAAGAGGTAAAACGCACACAGTCGTATCTCTCGACGTCACACTGCAAACAATTTACAATAAGAACGATAGTGCTGCAGTACTGCCGCGTCAGTCATTGTATGTACCGTGAGATCACACGCTTATTTCGTCGGTACGATCGTAACCACTCAACCACGGAGTATTTCCGCAATATTTGGGGAAAAAAAATCGGGGAATTTCCCCATCACTGCCTACAATCCATTAGAGAAAAATAGTGAATCATTGTGTCAGAAGAGCTATGAAAATAATAGAAAATATTATTCACAAGCTTTATTTTATTTACATATATAACATATTAACATTATTTTAAAGCTTTTATTAAATTTGATAAGTTTTTTCATGTGCACCTTTTTTTTGTATTTATTATGTTTTGTTTCTACAAAACACCCAATCGGGGATAATAAAGGTTTGCTGTATTATAAACACGCTTTACAACTGTTCATGTTTTACAACATCATAATAACTATAAACCTATCACCCACTCATTGCGCTGTAACTAGCTACTTACATAGTCTCTACCTTCTTATTTCTTTTATACTTAGGTTATTATATCATGTACTAAGCCACTTGTCATACTCTTTTGAACAACCTGCTGTTATAATGTAACAACAGGTAAAACTGTTATTCATTACTCTGTAACTTGTATTGTACCTACTTACTTCTTTTACACTCTAATTATTATTGTATGTATTATATCCTACACTCTAATTATTATTGTATGTATATACTCCTTTGTATAACTATGTGATAAATGTATTAACATGTAAAAGCCTTCTGGACGTGAATAAATAAGTAAATAATATTCCATAATTCTTATATTAATATAACTACCATAATTTTGGTAGTATTCTACAAGTTATCTTGGTTTCCATATCGGAACAAAGTTTTCAAACACGAAGCTGTACATGACAAGGCATAATGCAAACACCATAAACTAGAAAATAATTGTTTTCACTGGTATTAAAAAAAGTAATTATAGAAAGTAGAGGGAACGAGGGGTGGTCATAAAAATCACAATAAAAGTGTAGTTAAAAGAATAAAATAAAAAAAATTCAAAACCTTTTAGTCCGGTTAGTTTAATACTCATAGCAGAAAATCTATGTGCATGAAGGAAGCAAAAACCCTCGAACTGAGCTTTTTATTTACAGTAACTCCACACAGGAGGCCCTGAGGGAAATAATTTTCTTCAAGGCCTATATCATCTTTGAGGAAACTGTGTGGAGCCTTTTCGAGGATAGTGAGGAGTGTTGTAGGAGGGAGGAAACACAGAGGCCGGCGGATAATTCCACAGCCGAGCTGTTGAACACAAGAAAGAGTCGTAGAAGCGACTCGTTTTCATGTGACAAATGTCAACAGTGTGTAAATGTTGGGCGTGCGTTTGGAGTGTTTCCTGACTATGCACCGGTGCCGAAGGGATCAATGACGCTAGTTCTTCAGAGCATCTTACATTAAAATACCGGTAGAGCAAGGACAGCATTCCAACCTGACGTCTGTGTTCCAAAGAATGCAATTCGTTTGTTAAGATAGGCGAATTTATCAAACGGACGGCCCGTTTCTGCACAAAGTCAAGGTTTTTTTCATATATTTTGAGGCTCCTGACCAGAGGTGGCTACCAAATTCTACAGTGGGGCGGACTTGCAATTTGTAAAGGGTCAGCAGTTATGTACTATTAAAATATCTGTGGGCTCTGTACAATATGCTCAGCTTATGAAAGCTTTAACTTAACTCTGGCTCCCCATACCTGAGCTGGTCACTTAAGGTAACACCAAGCATATCAAAGCATGAGCTCTAAAGTTATAAAATTTACACAGGCATGACATTTGGATTTATTCTATTTGTAACTTCTGGGTCAACGCAATTATGTTCAGCTCAAAAGTTCATTTATATCTAGAGTTATGTATCTATGTATTATATATATATTCCTGATGAGGAAAGCATCGCTTTCGAAACATGTTGATATGTATACATTAATAAAGTGGTGAATACAAAGTAATTTTTTATTAATTTATTAATAATGACACCATAAAGTGAATACCAATATTTTGAAGAAATTATTTAAAATATCCGTTGAATAATAAAACAAAAAAAAATAACTTTTATAATGAACTCACACAAGTATACACACACTTTTCACGATAATGTACAGTTACACACCGAAAATACAATATGGGAAGCAATCCATTAGCTACATAAGTCTAGTTTTTTTCCCGTATTAAATAAAAATAATAAGTACAAAAAGAAGAGAAGTCATTTTGTTTATATTTTTCAAGAGTGACGAAATTCGGGCGAGGTCGGGAAGTTACTTCTATAAAAAAATAACTTTACTGGGTCAGTGTGTATGATGGCGATTATTTAAGAACACGTAGTGGTGCTATATATTAAACAAAATTGCTATAAGCAGCTGTCCCTAGGAATATTGAAAAATAAATAAATAAGTAAAGTGTCGCAACAGTTACGGCAGGAAGGCCGACTCGTTTACATTAATATCCAGATTCGATGCATGAAGGTCGAATCATTCTCAGGCGCGCTCCATCGCGTCTGCTGCCCCTTCGACCAGACGCAGCACGCGAGCAACCAACCAACAAACCAACCAGCCCATCTGTAGACGACAGACATCGCCCTGGGCGAAACCGGTCAACGACCTTTGAGAGCCACCGCTGTACTTGTACTTGTTCAGAAGATGTCTAATAAAGAAAGGAAAGGATTTTTTTATCAGAGCACGCGGGAAACAGTGAACCAAGTAGTCTGCGTTTTTGATACGTCCATTATTTGTGTGTTGTGTCTTTCGTATTTAAGGTCATCATTGTGGCAGTTAGTTGCTTTGAAAGCAGTGGAGAACGTTAAAACGCAACCATTGGAAAATGTGCATTGAAAGGTGCAATATTAGCACTTAGATAAGATGACATAACTTGGTAATGACAACTTTCATTTCGTTAGTTTGAACTTATAAATTTAAAACAATAAGTTATAATTATAAGTTATTATAAATCTCTATATATAAAAATGAATTGTCTGTCTGTCCTGGATTTTCTCGAAAATTACCCGATCGGTTTGGCTGAAAATAGCACAGTTTGTTCTTATTAGTACCGAGAAGGTTTGGAGAGTAGTTTGAATGAAATCCAATATGTAAAACTGTTGCTATAACATTTTAAAATTAGTATGAAAAAACATTGCACCCGCTATGTCATACCACTCCGGTTAGCCACAGATTACTTATTAAAAAGAAGAAGGTTGGATAACACAAGTAGGTACCTACTTAAATTTTTTTTATTTAGATATGTTTTGAAAAAATAAATGTTTGGAATGAAATAAAATTTTAAAATTAATGTTTCTTTGTTTAGAGATAGTAATAGTCGCTACACGGCATTGCTTTAGCTGTCAAATCAATTATAGCACCCAAACGACAAACAAGAATTCACTACTTCATTCACAGCTTATTCAAAAAAATAAAATAATCACGAACAAGACCGGGTACACATGAGCTAGTTTTATATAAAACTCATTCAAGATATATATGTACTTAATATCAATTTAAAAAGTTTAATTTTTTTAAGAAACAAAGGTCATAGCGGGGTTCTGGGGCGATCCTACAATACAAGGTATATATCAATTTGTCAAGTATGTAATGTCAAACCACAAAGTGATAGCTGCTTTCCACGGAAACATTACAGTGTTAACATAATCAACAAGTGCCCACGCTTCAGAGAAACGACGTGATAATTAGTATGTTTGAGGAAAATCAGGCATCATTGCGCATTGTTTTTTTCTCTCGTGCATATGCTGTCTATAGAATATTTGAAAACAGGTATTTGTCTAATAAGGGACAGCCACTGGAAAGATGCAACCAGAGAGAAGTGATAGTCAGATTATTATGCTGTATTATAATTTGTAGTTAAAAACAGTGGTGTAGAGAACTCTAAATTAGTCTGTATAGGTTGTTTACAAAAACCTACAGATCTACGAGTTTGTAACATACGTATAGGTAGGTGCAGGCGTTCAAAAGAGAATCTCACGAGTCAACTAATTCTTAAATAAATAGATTTTCTTGATTTCTAATCATGACATAATCAGATTCAATATTTGAATCACTTCATCGTATATTTCTTCCCAGGACGTCATCGACTTCTTATTCGCAATTAGTTCCATCCACTTGTGCGTCATACCCTCTCTTTCTTACTCTGGCCATTCGTTCACTGTATCCAAACAATTAACAGGTAATTTTCTGAAGCTCATTCATTACAACATCGGCTTTATATGCTTTAGAATTTCCTCATTCGTAATACGATCGTGTCTAAGTGGTTTTATCGCACATACGCCTCAGGGATTCCATTTCAACTGCAGTCATACTCAGTTTCACTGGCAACCCGAGTGTATATTAAATATTTTTTTATAGTATAATTCAGATCCTTCATAATACACAACTGCTGACCCTGTACAAATTGCAGGTGCGCCGAACTGCAAAATTTGGTAGCCACCTCTGGTTGGAGGCCCCAAAATATCTTTAAAAAACCGTTGAATCTGTGCATAACCGGTTCGGTCCGTTTAATAGAATCCCCTATCTTAATAAACGGATCGCAAACTTTAGAGCACAGTCATCGGGTGGGAATGCTGTCCTTGTTCTACCGGTATTTCAATGGAAGATGCTCTGAGAAACTAGCGTCATTGATCTTTTCGGCACCGGTGCATAGTAGGAAAATATGCCAAACGCGCTCCCAACATATGTACATGGTTGACATTTGTCACATGATAACGGGTTGTTTCTACGACTCGTTCTTGTGTTCAATAGCCCACGTGTGGAACGACTTGCTGGCATCTGTGTTTCCTCCCTTCTACAATATGGGTTTCTTCAAGACCCATGTTCACTCCTTCTTCTCCTCAAAAGACCCTGCACACAGTATAATGTAAAAAAAAATCATGACCAACCCTACTAGACAAGGCATTTTCTAAACGAGGTGAAGTTCTACTATCGATTTTCCTTTATCAGATGAACGTAAGTATATATATATATATATATATATATATACATATATATTTAAAATTTTTAAAATAAGGTATTGATCAATCCCACCGGCCACCATCCTCCCCCGCCGCTCCACCCTTTTAAGAGTATTCTGTGTTATTTATCCTAAAAAATATGGATAATAATTGTTTGTCTTAGCTTAAATACATTCTTGAATATAATGGAAACAATCACTCTATCATTTGTATTAGCGTCTTGCAATATATCGTAAGGAATAAATACAGTTAGCTTTTTTTTTCAGTTTAACATTAAATTTAGTTTTGATAATTTAACTGCATCTCTTTATATGGTCTATAAATAATGTGTAATGATAGCCTGTCCAAAAAGAGAAAATAAATGTAAAAAAAAATAAAAATAATAATAAATTCGTAGAATAGACGTAATATAAGAATGATATAAGAATAGGAAGTAATATTTGTACAGCGCCCCTGAGGTGATTTCTCACAAAAGCGGCGCTATAGAAATGGTCCGATTATTATTATGTCCTTGCACTCAAGCCCCATCGAGGTCCGGAAGTTGGCCACACCACTGGTACAGTGCAATGAGAAGTGGACGGTGACGGACGCGCTTCAATGTTTGTCTGTCAATGTGAGAATCTCACAGACTTGCTACACAAATTAACCTTATAACGTACGAATTATCTGTTACACATGAAAGCTATACTATAGTATACGACAACGACTGAATACGTGCAAGGCTGAACGGGTGTAGAGGGGCACGGAGCGGAGCGAGGCGGACAGATAAATTGCAAATATCGCACGGCTAAGGTTCTAGGAATATAATCTAGGCCACGCCCATATGTACTATATATTATAGTACCTGTCTGTGACAACTGTATAACGAGGGATATCGTGAGACAGGCCACGCGAGTTCATATTAATACGACACATTACGTGTGTATACCCATGCACTATGTATACATACTCGTGCAAGAGAAGGTAGACGATACGTAAGGACAGGTACACGTGGATTGTCAACACAGAGAGCAAATAAAATATTAATTATATTGTTCATATTATTACCCATGCAGCCGTCAAACTATGACATAAATTTAATATAACACTGCACAAAGCAAGTAGTTACCTAAAATGAGGTATTTAAACAAATGCTATATTTCAGAAATCCACGTGGATTATTATGTCAAGTTATTCTTTTTTTATGTGAATACCGCATAAGAGTCCCAACTGCTCCCAACCGTCTGCAGCCAGTGAGACAATTGCATCCCCAATTGGGGTACGTTGTGAGGCTGAATGTAGTGACAAGGGGACGTGGATGGGGAAAAGGAAGGTGGGGAAATACCCGGCTATTCAGATCTGGTCATCAAACACGGCTAAAGCCATTTCAATTGTGAATGGTGGTCTTTTACCACAGCGATACTGAGAGTATCTTACACTCTGGAACGTGCCGCAAATTTACTACATATGATTTTAAATGAATTAATTGTGGAACAAAACAAATTAATTAAATAATTAACTTGCGTATTTCGGTATTAGAATCCGTGACCTCCGGATTCGTAGTTGAGAGCCTAACCCCTCGACCACGGAGGCCGTGAAACCTGGAAAACCTACGAAATTCATTCGTAACCTTGGAATGTTCGTCTTTCATTTAAGCTAACCTAACCCAACCTAACCTAACCCCTCGACCACGGAGGCCGTGAAACCTGGAAAACCTACGAAATTCATTCGTAACCTTGGAATGTTCGTCTTTCATTTAAGCTAACCTAACCTAACCTAACCCCTCGACCACGGAGGCCGTGAAACCTGGAAAACCTACGAAATTCATTCGTAACCTTGGAATGTTCGTCTTTCATTTAAGCTAACCTAACCTAACCTAACCCCTCGACCACGGAGGCCGTGAAACCTGGAAAACCTACGAAATTCATTCGTAACCTTGGAATGTTCGTCTTTCATTTAAGCTAACCTAACCTAACCTAACCCCTCGACCACGGAGGCCGTGAAACCCTGGAAAACCTACGAAAATTCGTAACCTTGGAATGTTCGTCTTTCATTTAAGCTAACCTAACCTAACCTAACCTAACCCCTCGACCACGGAGGCCGTGAAACCTGGAAAACCTACGAAATTCATTCGTAACCTTGGAATGTTCGTCTTTCATTTAAGAATAAAAAAAAATACAATAAAATAACATTTCTGGCTTTGAAAACAATATTATTATTAAAATAAAAACTTAAATAGTAACATAACAGAAACAGCTATAAAAGAAAATATTAAAAAAGCAAAGCATGTCAGTTAAATGAAATGGATCACTCTGAAGAGAATAGAAAAAAAACAGATCCGTAAGTTTACGCTATTCATCCACCCCTACTAGGAAAAAAAGTGAAGGTCGTAACGAAATCACAGCTGGATAGAATTTATTATTATTATTGCATACCACAAAGTAATATTTATTATCACGGTGCAACAATAAATATAGCAACTGGGCATGAATCTGAAATTGGGCCTTTTAAAAATATGTGCTGGACAATAAAATGTAGACATTTAATAAAGCGGAACTACATTTTTTTTATTAATCTGGCACCACCAAGTTATTCAATTTGTCTATTGAAATTTGTTCTGCGGATAAAAATTTATTCACAATTTAAAGAAGGATAAAATATCAATTGTAAAATCGTATCTTCTCTAAGCCTAAATTTCCCAATAAAAGTATGTTTATCCTAAGCAACCTGCCAGGGGCCTGATTCAGGTTCTTTTTAATGATAAGGTATTATTTATAATTATAGGTGCATCATACATACTTAATACGCGTAGTTTATTATAACTTACTTAACACGTGTAGTTTATTATAATTATTAGAAATTAAAATAATTTTATCTGACATTTCGGGCTTTTGGTACAGCTACTTTACAAACATCGCAATTTCGTTAAATCGATTCATTTAATATCATTAATATGCGACAAATGACTCAGTAATAATGTTTAAAGTCAATACTTACGAAAAAAAATTGTTTTCTTTTGTTAAAACTACGCAAATATCGACATTTTTAAAGAACGCCATTCCTGAATATTAGATGTCATCCGAGAGAACCGGAAGAGTTAAGCAAAAAGTCTTTAAGCCTAAGGATAAGGACAATGCCTCATCCTTAAAAAGATTCAGAATCAGGCCCTTGGTAAATATGTTTTCTGTATCTGTTTACACATACTTAGACAGAGACTAGGAGGTAATATTTGTAGAGCGTCCTTAGGTGATTTTCACAAAAAAACGGCGCTATACAAATAACCCAATTATTATTCTTTGTCGATGAATTATTGTTTCGACCGCCTGTACCTCAAAATTGATCTATCGAACGGTGAGCTCTGCTTTCATGAAATTTGCACAGTCTTTGCTATCTAATTAATTAATCGTCAGCAACGACGTTTCCATGATGCGCTATGGAACTGTGAGTTATAAATTAAACTGAGTAAGACAAGACACCATACATTTTTGTTGGTACCCGCTACATTTTTTATGAATTTATTGTTCGGTGAGAAAAAAGATATTGAAGTAATTGTGTCGGAACTCTGGTGAAGTCGGGTAGTCATTTCTATTGAGTTATTAAAATAAGTAGAAGAAATACAAGATTAACCATAGCAGAAAGTACTTACAGCATGTATACATATATATCGTATTGAAAACATTTTTGTATACAGTGCCGGGGAACATTTCTCCCTCTGCTTGTGTCAACTGTGGTTAGAGGTACATAAATGTTGAGATTATCTTCTCTACCCAGTGAGCGGGCTGCCTATTTCTACAGTAGGGATTTTATTTATTTTTATTTAAAAAAAAATGGTTACGTGCTAGCGGCACTTGCTGATAGTAATATTAAGTGTACGAAGTATGTTTACAACAGGATAAGAATACATTTAACGACTTTTCCAATAATTAGAAAATGGTAGACAGATAATATAATGTCTAAGTTCACTACACCCGTAAAAATGCATTTATTATTACAAGGAAAACTTTATAATAATCCGGGCTTGCTCGTAATTAATACTTTTTTTGGAATAAAGTTATGAAGTTGTGAATTCTTGCTTGTCGTCTGGGTTCCATATTTGATTTGACAGCCAAAGTAATACCTTGTGACGACTATTACTATCTCTAAACAAATAAATAAAGAAACATTCAATTAAAAATTTAATTTCATTGTAAAGATTTATTTTTTCAAAATATATCTAAACAATAAAGTTCTTAAGTAGGTAGCTTCTTGTGTTTTCCATTTTGAAAATATTCTACCCAAACAAACCTTCTTCTTTTAAACATGTAATCTATGGATAACCAGAGTGGTACATCTATGGGCTAACCTTAATACAATATTATAGGTTCAATGGTTATAGGAACAGTTTAATATACGAGTATAGGATTTCATTCAAACTACTCTCTAAACCTTCCCGGCACTAATAAGAACAAACTGTGCTATTTTCAGCGAAACCGGTCAAGTAATTTTCGAGAAAATAGAGGATACACATAAAAACATTAATTTTTATATATAACCTAACAAAATTAGTAATACAATAAATTATTGGATATGTAAGAAAAAACTCTTGTCACAAAAAACAAGTAAATAATTAATGGCCGCATGCTATTTAGTTTTTTTAGTTTACTATAGGAAACGATTTATTTTAATATTTATATGTCTTTCCATTATAATAGTACCCATAATAATATAATCTCGATGAAAAATATGTATACTCACCTAAACCTAATGACTTTTTCTTTCATCAAAAAGTATAGTAAATATCTGGTACGGATTAGAAGTAATTTATTTATTTTTGTTTTACATTATGAAATACAGGCCATGATTTTTAGCGATTTTTAAGGCAGCTTTAACAATTATTTAGGGGCTTACGGTGAAAATTTTACCCCGCTTGCTTTGAAAATATAATGAAATATAAAATAGAAAATTTAAAAAATATTAAAATAAGCATTACGGTGGCCTTTAAATTACACCAAAAACGACCAATTTACGTTGGAACACAAATTTACGATTTTTTTAAAATGTTTTGTTTTTATATTTTTATTTACATAATCATATTTATATTTCATACACGATAATATAAAAAAAAATAAGTTGCCTCTAAAATTATGATTTTTTTTTTACATCATAATTTAAAACAAAAATAAATAAAATACTTCTATTCCGTACTAGATATGTATTTACTAAACCTTAAATTAAAATAAATATATATCATTCAGTTTGGATGGGTATTTTGGCCTCAAATCAAAAAATAAGTTTTGTATGGAACAGGTACCGCAGCCGTTCCTCTTAAGTCACTAAACGCGCTCAGTAAAATTGACCGTTTATTTTTTAATATTATTATTTTTCGACGGAAAATTCAAATCCAACTAGTTAAATACGTTCGTACAAGTTGACTTCATCGACGAAGAGCCTAAAACAAATATTTAGAACACTTCATTCAAATTTTAAAAAAAAAGTTTTAAAAAAAGACGGAGTACCTACATACCTTTCGAAGAAAAAATCAGGAGAGTGAGGAGTGTAGCACTGTTGAATTTATTTTCAATCCCGGCTTCTTTTTGTTTGAGATATTCGATCCTTAATGCACTTTAGATGCTGCAAAGATCTTACAAGCGGTGCCGCTGTGCTCGGTAAAATAAATCAAAACCTTTTTGCATCAAAAAGCAAAAAAAAACTAACACTACTGGCCTGTATCAAAGAGAGCTTTCTCAATACGAACAAGGAAGAAAACTACAATCCCCTACTTTTAAACACGTTTTACAAGCTAAATACACCGAGTATATGATATTTTCCACACAAGTCACAATGCTTTTATTTGTTTTTGATCACTTTGAGAGGGTTTTTGACAGTATTTTTTAGTAAAAGCGCTCGAAGTTTTAGCGAAATCGGCGGCAAATAGCAGAGCTACGAGCGAAACAACCTCCCGCGACAAGAGTTGCGGGCAAACTGAGAACTACAAAGCGTCGAGAGTTGAGAAGATAAGACCGTACGATACCAACTGAGTAATTCTCGCTGTACTAGTAAAATAATAACATCTCATCAAAAGATCAAACCAAACTCACGTAATTATATTTTGTTAGTTGGTAACGTAACTGTTTATTACTCAAGGTCTTTTTTACTATACATTGAATTTCTTGTTTAGGGATGGGTTAAAAATGAATTTATAAAAATTGCTGGGTAAGAACTTCGTTTTGAATAGACAATAATAATAATTGTCTATTATTATTAAAAGCATTTTCCTTCTGAATAATAAATAATGCTTTTTCCAATTTTTATCGTAATAATTATTTCACAATAATAGTACGTAATTACCAGAATTAAATTTTTTTTACAATTAGTTGTTTCTTTGGGGAAAGCGAACATTGTTTATCCAATAGTGAACTTATATGTATTGTGTCTATAATGTTGAAAGTTTTCTCGTTTTGTGTGCACCTGTGTTTACTTTTTTTTTTTGCAAAATCAGCAATCTTATTTTAATGTTGACTTTTGCCGTCGCATTTAAGATGACTGCGCAGCAAATGGAACAAACCAATTTATTACGCAAACTGATACATTTTTAGAAAGTGCTAAAAATTAAATTGTTAACCGCCATTAAGCCCCCGAGAAAATACTTTAAAAAGTTCAATAGTAATATATATATATATATATGTAATTTCGGCCTTCTTCTTATCGTGTTGAGGTTATGTAACAAGATCAGAAGTCTGTATAAGAAAAGCTACTAACTTTACCGGAACCGAGGAATCGTTTCAATTTTCAGTCCCTCATGTGCCCCTCATCTTCTTTTATTTTACTCTTTTTTGTATCTTCTATTATATCAAGAAAAGAGTCTCGGGCGGGAGGTTTGTGCTAATTTTGTATTCAAATCGACAGTTTTATTCAAATTTTGCACAATTAACTTTCTAAACAAGAGGAAGGTCACTGTCTACATGAGATTTCGAAAACCACTCTACCCCTTATAGAAGAATGTTTGATTTATTTGATGATATTCCCATCTGGGCTTTTACATGGATTTTAGAACACAAATGAAAAGCTATCGAAAATTACAACTACATAGAGATTCGGAACCATAAAGTAATGAACACTCTTTTTCAAATGTTTAACAGTGACGTAAAATAGAAAAACAAAACATTATTTTAACAAAAATCATTATCGCAACATTATCCAATCTACAATATTACATATAGTAGGATTCATCTAAGTGCTCATACAGATGACGTTTTACTGTATAAATGGAGTCATCAAATACATCAACAACACTCCAAACCCGTTGATAAGATCATGCATCCTATTGGTAAATGAATAAGACTGATAGTTGGTTGCGTAAGAATTGCAGAAAAATGTTACAGTTTGTCTTGTGTTCCTCGTCGGTACATTTAATTTAAAAGTGGCGAGGATGGCAGGACTGTTAATTAGGTTGTTAATGATTCTATATGATACAACTAGGTCTGACATAATTCTACTGTCAGACAGCGTAAATCAGATGCAATCGATTCATGAAACTTACATAATTAATATTATCAATGGTAGTTTTGAGTTTAAAATTTATGTACTTCAGAAATTCGTGCTGGTATTTCTAAATTAAATTTCGGGCAACGCCGGGTACTTCAGCTAGTACGTCCTGATATACAAGAATTATTGCAAACTGCAAATTAGTAGTTCCCGATTTAATTAATATTTGTACAAACATATTTCCACAAATACTAAAGATAGAGAACATAAATTAAGCCACTCAGGTATTTACCAACTATGTTGTAATGATTGTCCATCGTTCTACACAGGTAAAACAACTAGAAATATAAATATTAGAGTCACAGAACATTTAAGATGCTTAAATAATAATAACTTCTCAGAATTTGCCAATCATCTAATTTCCAAAGATCACACTTTTAACAAGGACACAGGGGTTACAATTCTTCACCGTAACAATAAAGGCAAAAAATTGGATAACTTAGAAGCACTCGAAATTAGAAAATCCCTGAATAATAATGTTAGTATTTTAAATAACCAAATTAACTTATCTTTTAGTCCCATTCTTAATATTTTTCCAATAAATCGCTCTGTTCTTCCCGGAAATAATACAATTACCCCTACCCATTTGCTTACCCCCCACTCGACATAAAATGTATATGTCTTGTTAATATTCTATATCATAAGCTAGTTATAATATTCTCCTGATGAAGGAAGGGTGCTTCCGAAACCGGTAGAGTTTTAATAAAATAAAAGTGGTCTACAACAAATTTATGTGTTTTTTATTGTAAATTATGGCGAGCCACAAAGTTAATGCTTTTTACAAATATGTATATTATTTTCATTGAAATGCTAAACAAATTATGTTTGTGATTGGAATATAGATACCTATTACAAATATGAAAAATTGACGGTATTTTGAGAATATTAAAAAAGAGTACTTACCGAATTAGCAATAGAAAATAATTTTCTAAGGTCAGGCGATTAATTTAATTTTTTTTTCAAATATATTTTTTAGGCTGTTCAAGTTTGTAACATGAATATATTTTTGAATTTTCGAAATATTTTATGGAGCCTTCTTTGTGAAATAACACAACAGTATTTTTAACGATGTTAGAAAATAACTAATCTATAATTAAATTAAATTTGAAATGAAAACAAAAATAAATAAATTATTTTTTGGTACGGACTTTAAAAAGATTCACATCTATTTTGATGAACTATCAAGAACGAAAGAAAAATTCTCAAACGACGTTCATCTCATAGAGTTTTTTCATCCTAAAAGCAACGGATAAAAAAAAATATTTAAAGAAATTACTTGGAAAATATTCGTATGAATTGAAACAAAGAAAACTCGAAAGAAAATCGAAGAAGTCAAGGCTCTTCTCCATGACAAGAGTCGGTACCTACCTATAGCAGAAGAGTATGTACCTTGTAAACATCAAAATTGAAAATTAGTTTTATAAATAGTAAAATATTCATTTTTATCGTCTCCTGTAATTTTTTTATTTTCTGTTTTGTTTGGAATTTAGCTATTTACAGTCGATATGAATGAAGCAAAGAGTACTTACGTGCCATTTATTTATGGACTAACTGACGGGTACCCGGCCTTGCTCGGGACTGTGAATGGTATGAAGTTTGTGTTTTTGGGTTATGAATATAGTAAACTGGGTGTAAATTTAAGGTGGAATACATATAATTGTTAAGAATTAATATTGTTATAACTACCCTTACAGCCACCCCTTCAGCAACCCCTACAGCTACCCAACCCCTTTCACCAAATCATTAATTCAATATGCTTATTAGCCTCTACATCTGTCGTAAACATACTTCCCAAACACACAAACTCATCCACTTGCTCCAAGTATTTATAAGCTGTCCACAAATGTTTTTTTTTTCAAAATTAAACTTAAGTATGTATACTGTTTGTAACTAGGATCGTAGAATAAAATAAAATAGCAACGTTTTGTAACTTAAGTCGAATGTTCCATTTCTGTTCCCAGTACTAGCGTTTCTTTTTTTTAAATATAAACTTAACCCTTCGCTCCCTCTGGTGACCTCAGTCATTTCGAAGTGTGCACTATTGTTGCTGTTAAAAAAATACATTTGAATGTATTTAATTCTACCCCGTAACCCGTTCTAGCGCTGAGATGATGCGTAATAATGAAACAAACAAACAACAATAACAAAGTAGGCGAAATTTATATATTAGGTAGAACATTCGAATGCCGGGTTTTCACCATTGCAACATTAAAAACAAATTTAATTGATAACGGTGTACACCTAGTAAGTAAATATCAATTACAACTGGGTTTTATCCAATTACCTGAACACCAAATAAACTACCAAGGAAGGCGTATGAAACATGAATTAAATGAATAGAAGTCTAGTCATTATCGTTAAGAATTACTAGCAGAGTAAACGGAATGAAATAATTCCTCGAAATATTACAATGGTTTGGCAATGGATTATGTGGAATGACTTGCACGCACTTGATGCGAACTGTTGAAGAATTTGGTAAAATACATTTTTAAATATTTTGCCTTCGCTTGAACTCTAGACTTAGGTATTGAAATATCAGCATCTGAAAAAGAGGTCATTTGAAATAAATACGACAATTTAGCAAGAAAATAAATGTTTTATCTATTTATATATTTGTTTTGGAATTAACAAAAACAAATAAAAAAAAAAAAGTATTTTTAGATCAATGTCAACATGATGTTGTATTTATAATAATATGTTTTATTTTTACTTTTTACTGTAACAATCTTTATTTTGAAGACCTCCGAGGATGAATGGTTACGATCCTTGGATACGAATCCGGAGGTGGTGGGTTCAAATCCCGGATTGCGCAAATAAATTTTAAATGATTAATCTATTCTTTTTTAGAATTTATTAATTAAAAATAATATGTAATATATTTGTGGCGCGTTCTAGAGTAGTAGATACTTTCAGTATCGCTCTGGTGAAAGACAACCATTCAGAATCGAAACGTTGTTTGAAATGGCTTTAGACGTGTTTGGTGACCAGAACTGAATATCTAGGTACTTTCACAACTTAATCCACCCCATATCCTTCCCCTTCATAGTTTTAGCCTCACAGCATACTGGCTACGGACGATTGGGAGCAGCTGAGACTCTTGGGTGGTACTAACATTAAAATAAATATATACACATACATCCCGCTATCATTTCTGCGTCCTTTCATCAAATCGACAATATTGCATCAATTAGAAGGGGTTGAGTTTTTATTTTTTTTATGGATCCATATACAATATACGAGTATACTCGTATGTACAGAGATGTTGTAAGCGCCCCGGGACGGTCAATATCAATTGCTGATGCTTACGAGAATTTACGTAACTGATGCGTTAAATTGATCGATTACAGAGCGATTGAAGTGATTAACAATTGATATTGTTCATCTTCGGGTGGCTTAACTGGCGTTTTTTGGCGAAGTATCCACGAAAGACAGGTAGGTACTTATATTTGCACTATACCCAATCATAAAGGCACAGAAAACGATTATAAAAATAATCCTTAAGCTACCTCTAATTACAGACTCTAACTTAATCTTCAATATAATAAGAGTATTTGACGTTCGGCAGATATACGCTAAAACAATCCTCAGTCATCTTTATTCAAACAAAACTAAATACTATGAAAAATTAATTAAATTTTACTCGTATAACTAGAAATACCAACAAAGATTTACTCCAAATTCGTGTAATTCATACTACTTTTGGGTAACATAATTTTAGGTACTTTGCGATAAGAATTCCCGTTAGCATAAAAAAATCTGATTCGCAAAAAATATTCAAACACAATGTAAAAAATTGGATTAAAAGTAATGATAGGGTATTTACTGGCGCACTCACCCAAATTCGAAATTATTGATTCAACGATTTAGGAAGAATATCTTAACATGAGTGTATATTCATAGGTATTTTAAAATTATAAAATAATTTGCAAAATTACTGCATCAACACGGCCTAGTGAGGCGGGCTATATGAAACTTTAACTATAACTGTTATTATATTATTTTATATTTTACTTTATAAACCACTGTACATTTACATTATTATATTATACATGACTTTTAGTTATAATTAAATTTAATTACATTAAAAATATTATTTTAATTTCATAAAAACATCTCCTATTTATTTCATACACGATCGCAGAGATATCTGTAAACATTTTCACACATCTTTCTGCTGCTTGAGTGCAAGGAACGTCTTCGTCTTATTAGAATGAATTGAAATGGCTTGCATAATAATCGCTTTATCCACCCATTTAATGAGTTGTGGCTCCGTTTAGCAGTCACACTAAATTGAAAACTCACTCGAACGAATCGCATCATTGAAAGGGTGCAGTCAAGTAGTTGAACAATATCTCCTATTGACCCCTTGTTCTGGAAATAGTAATTTATATACCACAGAGCATATAATGCATAGAGATGCTCTTACACCCAAATGGAAGAAACCAATATAATCGTGGAGAGGGGGGGGGGGACTAGGGCGTGCCACCAATTTAAGTAAAACAGCAAAAATAAGTAAAAAGGTTCAGCTTGTTTACAAAATCAAAATTTTTTTGGTTTTGCTTTCACCTTTTTATAAATGTTTTGTAATTTGCGTACCGCAGTCAAAATCGCATATGTATACATACATGGAAATCGGCCTTCTACACAAATAATAATCTCGTAAAATTTTTAACCAATTCCCAAGACAAAGATGATAATTTTAGCCACTCTGGTATTTATAAACTTAGCTGTAATGATTGTCCTGCTTTTTATATAGGAAAAACAGCACGTAATGTTAATATTAAAGTCTAAGAATGCTAACGTTGTTTAAATGGTACTGGTTTTTCTGAACTCGCAAACCACCTAATCTCATCAGTCTATACTATCAATAAAGTCACGGGAATTAGTCTTTTGCATAAAAACGGTAACGGAATTAGATTATACAAGCACCAGAAATAAGGAATTCCAATCCAATTTTAATTTTTAAAACATCTGTCTCTTAAATTTATTTTCATATAAATAATAATAATTTCTTTTGTAATTTCTAATATAAATTTGTTATTGAATGGTTTATAATTACATTTTATTAGAATTTTGATTACTTACTTGCCTAATTTAATTAATTTAAGTTTATGTTTATAATTTGTATATTCTTAAATTATTGTTCTAATTTTTATCATTTGTCTATACTTGAAATTATTTTCTTTTTGTATTTATATATTCCCGAGGATGACAGCACTGCTGTCGAAACATGTAAAGATATTTATTTATTTTTATAAAAGTGGCGTAAACAAAGCATATTTTTAATTGTTTAATTAATAATGACGCCACAAAGTTAACAATCGTCTGAAGAAAATATAAAATTATAATGAGTTTTTATTAACTCCTGGGAAAACAATATTGGTATTATAATATTAGATTTGTGTTATATATTACGTATATTTTTTTATATAGTATTTACAACATTAAAACGTATTATTTGCTTTCAAACCATCAGGTTAAATTTTTTTTTTCAAAATGTTCTGTAGTCTCAGGGTGATGCAAAGTGGAGGCGTCCAATCGCACATTTGAAGGCGAACAAGAGTGGTCCATTTCTGTCGACGGAGTGGTGGTTTATTGTTATTTGATGCGCAATTTTTTTTACAGAGTTTTAGTATCTCATAGTAGTGTATTTTCCCATTGTAAGTAAAAGAATTCCACATAGGTAACTCGGTCCGGTTGGGGATAATTTATTTTTATATTTAATACAATTAAATTAATTTGGTACATACATTACGCAACGTATGAAAGTGATTATTTTTTTCTTCTTTTACACACTCAATGGCATTACAAACAAAATGACATTGCACTACCCTCTCTCTATTAATTTTGTCACGTCTTTTATAATAATGTATTCGAAAGTCCGCCCCATTTATTGTTTGAATATTCTAGCATTGCTGCTTTTATGAAATAAGTTTTAAATGTAGTAATTTAACAATGTCATTATATGACATTTAAATATTTTATCGTACATTCAGTCACCTACCTCATAACAGGTCTCACCTGGTGTGGTAGATAATGTTAACCATACAGTAATTAAATTTAATTATTATTATTATTATTATATATGTAACATATTGTACTTATAGTTAAGAATGCTGTACTGTATGATACTGTATTACTTTTTTTCAATAAACGTCGACGATAATTTTTTTAAAGGAATATAATGGTCCACCAAAGGGAGTAATAATAATAATAACAATAATAGTTCTTTATTCCACAAGACATGCAGTGGCAGTGCAATGCAACACTTTCCATAAGTGATAATAATGCAAACAAAACAATAGGTACGTAAAATACTCGTAAGAGGAAGACAAAACGAAAAGAAGAAGATTACTCAGTAAAATGTGCAAAATAAGTTCATTCACTAAGAGAGAAAAGAAAAATTAACAAGTTTATTTTTTTTTAAGTGAATACCGTACAAGAGTCCCAACTGCTCCCAACCGTCTGGAGCCAGTGAGACCATGTCATCCCCAATTGTGAAATGTTGTGAGGTTGATGGTAGTGGGTAGGGGAAGGAGAAGGGGAAAAGAAAGTAGGGGAACTACCTGGCTAGATCTGGTCACCAAACACGGCTAAAAGCCATTTCAAACAACGTTTCAATTCTGAACGGTGGTCTTTCGCCAGGGCGATACTGAGAGTATCTTCCACTCTGGAACGTGGATATTTGATGGTTTTCCGTTTCTAAAGGGCCATCAAGGGAGACTCCATCCATGAATGATCTACAACAATGCTGGAGAATGCGTCCCAAATCTCAATTCTCTACAAGTGCGCCGTAATGTTTGAATTATTTAAAAAAATATTAGTATGGATTGCAATATTTAGAACATAGACGGAGAATACTGTGTTGTTGTACAATAGCTTAATTAGTTGCGGTTTTCTCCTCCTTGTTATTCAATGCCCTTAGTATCCAGTGGAAACCATGTGTATAGTGTCATATAATATTCTCTTGCTCTGTTGTTATTTGTACCTAGTTTATATTTAATTAATTACATCCTTAACTTTTAAACTGTTGTATTATAATATGACATCATATTTAAAATTTCCATCTAAATGAGTCTGCTACTCGTGAATATTTCGAATTGTGGTTTTAATTCGCCTGATTAGATTATTAAATTAGATTATTTTGTGTAGATTTTCTTGCTCTTCTGATATATATGCTTTACACATGATTATTTATATCCCTAGTTTATTATAAATTGTGCATGTAAGTTAGTCTGCTGCTTGTGAATACTTTAAGTCATAGTTTTAATTTGCAAATATATGGTGTACGAGGTGTGTTCAAACGAAAAGATGAATTTTGAATTTTCGCGGGCTGTGTACATTCGATGATCGATTTTTTTTGTTATGTTGGTACACATATGTTTATCATATGTTAGCATTATCAGCCATTTTGGATTACTGGTTTGTTTTTGACAACTGGAAAGGTTAGTCACGTTTTTTGAGTGTTCTTCGATTTTTTACTTTTGAAAAAAATGGATCAAAGAATATGTATTAAATTTTGCGTTAAAAATGGAATAAAGTTTTCCAACGCACTTAAAATGTTGACTGTGGCATTCAGCGAGTCTACTTGGTCTCAAAAAAGTGTCTATAAGTGGTACAAGCGCTTTACAGAAGGCCGAGAAGATGTTAATGACGATGAGCGTCCTGGAGTTGCAATAATAATAATAATAATAGTTGGATGACTTGTATAGCGCCGTTTTTGTGAAAAATCACCTCAAGGGACAGATTGTAAAAACAAATATGGATTTTGCATCAGATAATGCACAGCTAACAAAATGCTTGTTCGTGATTATTTCGCCAAAAACAACACCGTAATCATGCCTCAACCACCGTATTCACCAGATTTGGCTCCCTGCGACTTTTTCCTATTCCCGAAACTCAAGAGACCAATGAAAGGTAAGCGTTTTGCCGCAATTGATGAGATAAAGTCAGAATCAAAGAACGCGCTGATGGCCATACTGAAAAGCGCATTCCAGAAGTGCTTCGAAGATTGCAATAAGTGCATTATATCTGAGGGGGATTAATTTGAAGGGGAGAAAATGGATATTGATGAATAAATAAATACTTTTCGAAAAAATTCGAAATTCACCTTTTCTTTTGAACCCACCTCGTATATGTTATTTTACAATTATATTAGGTTAGTTTAGTTAAGTGTAAAGCGCACTTTAGGTGAACCTTCACAAAACTGCGCTATGGAAATTTAATATTATTACTATAATTATCGGTATTTAAACGAAAAGTGCTCCGAATAACATACTTCTAAAAATAATCATTTCAAAGGCAGTAAATCCTTCGCCACTTTTCTAAAACGATAATTTTCTCTCTACCCCACAGCGTCTTTCATTATTTAACATCAAGTGCCCACTTGTCGCCCTTATTTTCCCGGAATTGATAATTCATAATAAGGCCTGGTTGAGCACAAAGACAAGGCTTAAAAATAGATGTTCCATGAATGGCGGCACAGGATCTAGAATAATTATTAATCTACGGGAAAACCCTTCAACGAACTTGAAGCGAAGAATTTGCTAGTAAGCAGGTATCGATTATTAGATTACAGTTAAATCTACCTAGATAACCTTTAAAAGGAATGAACCATTCTATTAATATTTTGATTACAAATAAAAATAAAAATTAAACACGTGGCTAAATTTCTAGCACCTTTTTAATGAAACGTCACCTTAAGCCCCCGCATTAAAAAATGGTAGTAAACGTCACTTTACCGGTTGCTAACTCAAGCACTCATAAATGATTTTTTTTTTGTAAATTCTGTACTGGCAGTTAGGAAAATGTGTAAGGTTTCAAAAACAAAAATCACCAAACAGTAATCTTTAAATTTTATGAAATGCATCCCAAAATATAGAATAGAAATAGGTGCAGTATGAAACCAGTGAAAAAAAAACAGATGTTTGGAATGAAATAAATATGAATGTTTCTTTGTTTAGAGATTGTAATAGTCGTTACAAGGCATTACTTTCGCTGTCAAATTCACAACTTTATTTAAAAAAAAACGAGCAAGGCCGGGTACCAGCTAGTTTTTAATAAATAATTTTGATCGAAAAGGAGTGTGTTTTTACCATGACCCAATTCTAAATTCAATCAAACAAATTCTGATTTTGTAATTTATTTTGGGTGTGTAAGCTTAGTTTCGTTGTATTTTAAACAGGTTAGATTACATATTTTTGGAAAATACAAAGTTTAAAGCTGATAAAGGTTTCTTTAAGGAAAATCAAAGTTGTGCATGGTTGAAATTTTGGTAATATTATTTTTTCACTTAAATGAGGTCCTGGCTTCGAGTCCCAGCTTCTACAGTTGACGTTTTCTATTTCAGGTCTTTTCGGTTTCATGTTCCATTCTAGAGTTGTTATCTCCAATGATAAAAAATATATTACAATGAGGTTTATAAGCTTCAATAAGTTCTTAATTATGATTAAGCATATAAATTATAACTTTAATTTACCCTTTGCAAATAATACCGAATCCTTAAAATTCGATAACTTTATCACGCTTCAAACGCGACGCTTAATATTTGATCAAATCTTGACCTGGACTCGCCAGAGCTCATCGACTTTATAAGCGGGACCAATATTAGGATAAATTTTCCCCGTGTTTGTGCGCAATATAACGCACACTTTCACAATATCGACATTCTTCACAATACCCTTTCAAAACATCGAACCAAAGTAATGAGTACCATCACAAATTGATGTATTGAGAGCATCTCCTGTCCCGACCCTATCATCCTCTTCCTCTCCCCCTTCCTTTTAAATTTAAATTTTGTTTTTTTTTCTTTATCTCGTTAACTTCATAAATAAAACATCTGTATTTAACCACTGTTAGCACAAGAAACTTTGTTGGCATACCTTTTGTTAAACTTCCTTTGCATATATATTTGTATTAAAAGCTGTTTGTTTCTAACACACAAATAAATATTTCCAAAAAATTGCTTATTAAATGTGACTCACAGTTTACGAAAGAAATCCAAGAGTAAGTTTCTCCGTCTAGTTGTTCATGCAACGTTGATTTTACGTCGTAAATTATTACACTGCATAGAAAGAGGCGGTTGAATTATTCTATAAGGCGTAATTGTATGTTTACGGATTTATATAGTATTCGTAGAAAAAGATAATCTAGGTATTACCGTCTATTCATAAGCCAAAAGCATTAAAAACAACCTCTTTGTCTCTTGAGAGCGTTCCTCCGAAGAGGACAGATCAGGATTAAGAAAAATGGTTTATTTTTAATAAATATTCATGCAAATAAGGCCAAATGGAACCAAATATTAAACTACCAGGGTTTTCTCTCGGAAGACATGGACCTGATTCGGTCAGAACATTGTGCTCCTATACAAAGATGGCAGTCAATATATGGAAAATAATTGAAAAGAATACTAGTAATTCTCAAGGGAAGTATGAGATTTATAGAAATGGCGGAATTCAACGGGGTCTCGTTAGCTCAATTAGTAAAGACGCAAGTCCCGGGATATCCTAGCAATTGCTAGTTCGAATCTCAGTCGCGACCGTATCTTTATGTGTCTTCGTCTGTTTCATATTTTCATTGAAGTGATTGTCATATATGCATACATCTTCTTCCCCTTGTCCTACTAGGGTCGAGGACCCATCGCATCGGAAAGGCGCCTCCAGGCGTCCCTGTCCCGTGCTACGTCAACGGCATCCGCCCATAATAGGTTAAGCCTCTCCTCGCACAGCCTCTAGAGTTGCTTCTCCCACCTGTATCTTGGGCAGCCCATTGGACGACTTCCCTCCGGAATAGCACTCCTGGCATTCTTAACACGTGCCCAAGCCACATTGCCACTTTTATATGAAGAGTAACAGTGGCTCGATGTTTAGCTCCTCCCGGATCATAGAGTTTCTTATTCGATCCCATTTTAGACTCCTACAAATCCTCTCTAAAATCTCATTTCGGCAGCTTGGACCCTGGAAGGTGTACGTTCAACATGATGTTATTGCTAAAACTTAATATAACAATGAAGTGTAAATGTTCAATGAGTTAATTTGAATAATATTTTGACTTGCCCCATGAGCCCAGAAGTTACCTCTGGCGTTTTTTTCTCATTTGTGATAGAAACCCTAAACGTGTTTTAGGAGTGTTTAGGGAAGAAACACAAGCGAATATTGTGCTATTTTACCAAATATATCTTAGTAACTTCTCATTGTGGAAGGTACACTCAGTATTGCCCTCAGTTTGGTTACCAGATCTGAATAGTCAGGCACTTTCCAACCTTCCTCTCCTGCATCTCTTTCACTTTCTTCAGTCTCACAGAATACCCCAACTGGGCATTGGCGTACATTGATCTACCACCAAAGGTAGGCTGTATCTATTTTTTTAAGTTCTGGTATATACTTTGCATTGAATATTTGTAAATGACCATGTAAAACGATTGTGACATAAAAAAACGATTATCTTACAAAATTATTTTATTTTCTTTAATGGTTCGTTTTTATTAGGGAAGGCACAGTTTTTCGGCCTTTGTGGACTGCACGCCACTGCAATTAGGGATGCTATAGTCCCACTGGCTCCGAATAGTTGGGAGTTTCTCTTGAGCAGTATTCACATAAAAAAAATGTATCTAAATACACGTCTGTGTAAGAACAAAGGGACCGCGGTTACCGACCGACAAATTAGACATTAATGTAGGAAGTATTTAGATGTTATTTCTTCTCTAAAGGTAAAGCTATGGTAATTATACCGCCATCATTACTTATTGTTATTACTTGCACGTTGATGGCGTACCCATAGATGATCTCAGATGTTCGGTTAGTTCGAGGCCTTAACAAATTATTATGGAATATTGAATGAAATGTGACGAAAGAAAAAAACCCACATAAAATACAGTTAATTTTAAATTGTAAAATTTTAATATTAAATTTATTTTTTTAATCATTGAAGAAAATAAAAAGATAAAGGTAGCATCTTGGACTCGAACGCAGGACTTTTCTATCTATCCAGGACCAGCACTCTAACCAATTGAGCTAATGAATAAACTGAATAAATGAGCCTACAAATTTACGGAGAAAATACATTGTGATCAGAAATTCGTCAATTTTTTATGGCTCCTTTTTCTTAGGTTAGGTACAGCTT
Source organism: Halesus radiatus (assembly GCA_022606495.2). NCBI lineage: Eukaryota > Metazoa > Arthropoda > Insecta > Trichoptera > Limnephilidae > Halesus > Halesus radiatus. Next base: position 22,810 of record JAHDVE020003802.1, on the reverse strand, counting down.
TTCAGCCTTTATGGAGTGCACGCCACTGCTATGGGTAATAAGGAAAACGTATAAGGTTTGAAAAGACAAACATATTGAAACTGTAAGCTTAAATTCTATGAAATACATAGCAAAATGTTTGAAAACAAGTGCAGTTTGAAAACCAGTGAAAGCAATTTTGAATTTTTTAGCTAAAAATTCACTACGTATTCCATATAGAATTTAAAAGGTTTACAGTTTGAAGATTATTGTCTTTTGAAAAGATTTTTCTTATTAACTTAAAATTGATTATTAAATATTACAGATAAAAACAATCGTAGTATTTCTTGGGTGTCGTTTGTTAGGGTTGCTTTTATTAATCTAACTGAGCGTTTGATAAGATAATTTTTTTCAGTTTTTTTTAATGTTTACCTAATTTAGCTAATATAAATTTGATTATTATTTTTATTTAATAAGAAGCAATCACTTTGTGGTTTGACATCATATTTGACACGAACATATTTTATTTTTAAAGACCGGTTTCGCTGTGGAAATGAATATCCCGGGCGGGCGGTGTGTTTGTTTTGTATGCAAATATACAGTTTCATTTTGAGCTTGATGAAATTTTGAACACTTGGCCTTCAAAACAAGTCTTTATTAGATTTAAAAAACCTCCCCCTTCCCCAGCATTAAAATCAAATTTTTGTGACTTCTTGATGAAATTTCGTACATTTGACGCCCAAAATAAGAGGAAAACTACTACGTAGGGGTAGGGGAAGGGGTATGGGTAGGTGTATGGTCTGGTCGTAGGGATCTGGCTAGCGGTGGGGGTAGGGTAGCATATCATAACCTTAAAACTTTTCTCCAAACTGTTCACAACCCCAAACAATGCCGGGTATTTCAGCTAGTTTAATATAAATAAAATTTAAGGTGTGGATATCTATAGGAAAAAGTATGTATGTAATGGCAACTGAGATGCATTTTCAGGGTTTTAATGCTTATATCTTGAATCTCAGATTGCGGAATACTTTTACAAAAATGTGGTCGGTAGTTACTTGGTCAGAAATGTATGATTCATAAATACGACGTTCGAAAACAAGGACAGGAACTAGCCTTTATACAATATGAAGATTGTCCCATTAACGGCGTTTTAAAAACAATAAAATGCAGCCTGCATAACGTAAGAATGCTGTACTATCTATGAATACCAAATAGATAAACTACAGTAACTTCCGTTACCACAGGTAGAAATAACACATGAAGATTAGAGGATAAGAAAAATTACCACTTTATTTTTATTTGACTGTTTCCTTTTTATTAATTGGTTTTGTGTTTAATTCGTAGTACTCTATTTAAATTTTTTTCAAGTGTAATTTAATTCAAAATTAATAATGTTCTCATTAAGTTCGGCAAGCATTTTAGTTTTTATTATTGTAACAGCTGTTTCGACCTATAAAACCATTTTAAAACAGTGGTTAGGCCACATAGTGACGACTTATTTATATGATTTTATATACTCCCACCCAATTCTAATTTGGACGGGTTTAAAAAAAAAAAGATTTATTATTGGTAAAACCGATTTAGTTACATTTTTTTTTTTAAATTATCTATTCTGTGAGCTTTTTACATTTATAATGTCTTTCCCAGTATTTAAAAGACAATGTTTTCTTTAAATGTGTTATATTGTTTTGGTCTTGTGAACATAAAGACTGAGAAGTGGTGAATAAATAATTTTCCTTACTTTATTAATTAATGTTATATTAGGATCGTTCGTTAAACTAAAAATACTCGCAGAACTTAATAATAACATTATTAAATTGGATTTACATTAAAATGTTAAAAAAAAAAAAGCATACGCTGTTGTTTGTTACATTGATGTTAAAAAAAAGGTTTAATAAATAAAAAAGACACTTTGCGATATGACATATATATATTATATATTTACATTAGCACCACACCGGAGGCACGAGGAAAATTATTTTGATGATGTGTGGGGGGGACATTTTGAGGAGAGGAAGGAGTGAACATGGGTCTTGACATACCCATTTTGTTGGAGGGATGAAACACAGAGGCCGGCAAATCATTCCACAGACTCAAGAACGAGTCGTGCAAAGGACCCGTTCAATCAAAAAACAACTTCGTTTCACCTAATTTTTAATAATATTGCCAAACACGTATCGCTTTATCAGGGCAGTATAATACTTAACTAAGTTATTGTTTTATTTTACATCATTATTCTATATATTGAAGCAGTAATATTAATGAGAAAAACAAACAGATCATTAAATGTACGCGACTTAGATTCGAACTCAGAACCTACTTCTATCTCGGAGGACGCGTCTGTCAATTTGTTGTGCCACCGAAACTCTTTCCCTCACTTTCGCTTTTATGCATCTCATATTATCTTTCCATTTGATTTTTTTCTAAATTTTATCTTACTTACATTATAACAATTATTTTATTTATAGTACAATTATATAGGTTTCGTTGCACAATAATGTATTACCGTACTATCGGTAAATAGCAGGTGCAGGTACTCCAACAACGGTATGCAGATAAATAATAGAGAAGGCTGTCGTAAGATTGCGGTGTATTATTTGCTTCCTGTTGTGTTTGGACAAGTAGCATAGATACCTGCTGCCAAATATACCGAGTCTAAAAGCAAACGGTAAGGTTCCGGTCACGATGGTTGGGGTTCAACGGCCGTGGGTTCGATCCCGAGCTATGTGACAGGGATAACGAACCATCACCATTCAAGTGTATCAAATAATATGCTCCATTATATTCAAGACTGTGACGTGAGCACCGACGATGCAAATCGTACCTAGTCACTGGGACATAAGACAATGGGAAACGAGATATTAGGATACATAACATTGTGAAACAAAATACTAGGAAACACGATTTTGGAACACAAGATACTAGAATACAAGTAACTGGGACAAAAGATACTAGAAAATGAGCTGGTGGAATTTTCTGATAGAAAATGTTAATACAAATTTATTTATTTATTCTTAGAAACAAAAACATTAGCCACTCATCTCAATAGGACACTCCTGTGTTGAGATGAGCGGCTTCACAATTTGAAAACAGTAATAAGTAAATAATAATAGGTAGGTAAAAAAGATAAAATAATAAAACAATTTGAAAACAGTAATAAGTAAATAATAATAGGTAGGTAAAAAAGATAAAATAATAAGTAAACAGTAATAAGTTAGTAATAATAAGTAAATAATAATGATAATATCGAGCATACATAGTTTCAACATTGATTACAACATAAGGGATAACATGGATAAAGCAAAATCACCACTCTCAGCCAACATAGACTTTTTGACCATTTTTTTAAAATAAATTTAGCGTATCTATAATCAATTATGCATTAATTATTAGAATACAGATTTCTGGGATAAAATACACTCGAATAAAAGTCACTGGGACACAAGACACTGAAAGACAATGCGCTGGGATACAAGAACCTGGGAAACAAGACACCTGGACATAATACCCTGGGAAACACGTTAATGGGATACAAGATACTAGGAAACAACATACCGGGATACAATACACTGGGAAACAAGTTAATGGTATACAAGACACTGAGAAACAACATACCGGAATATAATACACTGGGAAACAAATTAATGGGATACAAGACACTGGGAAACAACATACCGGAATACAATACACTGGGAAACAAGATAATGGGATAAAGACACTGAGAAACAACATACCGGAATATAATACACTGGGAAACAAATTAATGGGATACAAGACACTGGGAAACAACATACCGGAATACAATACACTGGGAAACAAGATAATGGGATACAAGACACTGGGAAACAACATACCGGAATACAATACACTGGGAAACAAGATAATGGGATACAAGACCCTGGTAAACAACATACCGGAATATAATACACTGGGAAACAAACTAATGGGATACAAGACACTGGGAAACAACATACCGGAATACAATACACTGGGAAACAAGTTAATGGGATAAAGACCCTGGTAAACACGATACCGGGAAAAAACACTGGGATAGAAGCTAATGGAAAACAAGTTAATGGGAAACAAGATACTGGGATACGAGACACTGGGAAACAAAACACTGGGAAAAAAGTTTGAAAATTGCCTTAAACGCCGAAACAGCTGTCACAATAATAAAAACTAAAGATATTTGCATAACTTAATAATAATATTATTAAATTTGATTTACAATTTTTTTTTAAAAAATTAATAGGAGTTCTACGACTTAAAAACATTTAATAAGGAAACAAGAAGCTTCTGTATAATAAATAAAAATAAACACACGGGCTGTGCGATGAAGATAAAGGAAAATTCACCGCAGTCAGCAGTCGACGACAAAACGACGGCAGCGCTCGGTCATGAGCAGAACGGTGAAAAGGAAGGTTTAATTCTGATTATAATACTAACTGGGAACTTTTCCCGCGTGTCATAGGTTCGCCATTCATGCCATACGGCAATCAAACAATCTTTTCCAGCCGACTGACTAATAAATGATTGAATAATTCAAATCTGTGCTTCCAAGAATGCATCTCATCACTTCGTATTGGGAATGGGCATAATCAAAATACTCGGTTCCGAAACATTTTCATATCAGAAGTAATTCATCGCAAATGAATGACGTCGAGATAACGAACGATTGCAATTTTGTTGGAAAAAAAAATTGCTATAAATAGGATTTGGATTATTGTCACAAAAAGTAGGACCTAATTTTCAAAAGAAAACCTATCTAATTTTTAGACTTAGGAGTCGATGAAAGAAAGATTTCGATATTTTAAAAAGTTTTAACAATTACACAAGAAGAAAGGAAAAATTGAGCTTACTTCGAGCACATGGGAAATCCCACAACACACTTCTATGTTTTTATCTCTTCAGTGGATTTAGCCGTAGTCGTCGCAACGATTTGTTCAAGATACCACATGTAATTTTTTCTATAACGCCGTTTAGTGACTAAAATCACCTCAAGGGCGCTTTACATCTTGTTAAATACATGTTTTAGATTTTTCTTAAAGGTTTCTAAATTGTTTTCGGACCTCAAACCAAATGGAAGGTCTTTTCAAAAATGTGGACCCGGTATATTAAAACCTATGATAAACCTCAAATACAAAATTAAGTTTTGAATGAAACAGGCCGCACAGCCGTTCCTCTTAATGAATGAGTCATACAACAACCACAAAAAACAACAAAAAAATCCGAATAACAATACTAATATCATAAACTTATAGGACAAAATTTACAAATAATTATTTTTGATTTTACCGTCGTGAATTAACAACCACATCGGTAAACGGAACTCCTACCCAATGGACCTCAAAGGTATCGAATATAGTGGTCTCGTCTTGTCTCTCGTTTTAATACATGACGCGTGAAAAAGAAGATGTTTATGCAGGACGATCGTCGATGATGCACGTACGATCTCCGGCTGGGACTACTATAAACACTGTCGCAACGGAATATTTGTTAGACTACACAGTTGAACAGTCAAAGGCAATGTTGTCAAGTTTGGAGTTTAAAATTAACTGTAAGTGCATATTTAGATTAGACGTATTAAAAATTTTGGTTATGTAGAAGAATCCTAATAACTTATATATTTTATATTAACTGGACACTAGAGTCCCTGAGATTAAGCTCGGGGTTGTGGTTGAGATAGGGAAGGAGTGAACCTGGGTATTGAGGAGACCCATATTGTAGAAGGAAGGACAAAATACCCTTTTACTTGAAGCTAATCCAAGAGTGTTCATCTTTTATTGCAGAGGTTCCTAAATGCAGAAAATACCAAACAAGTCCCCCCCCCCACCTCCCCCGTTTTGAAGTGCCGATACATAATAAATTTCCATCCAAAGTTCTCCGATATAACCCAAAAATTGAACCTTTCGGTGCTGCGTGGTGCCAAAATATTGGCTGTAAAAACAAAGAAAGATGATTTTTCCATTTTGGCAGGTGTCTCAGGCAGTCTCCCGAAATTTTCTGCAGTGAGAATCTGCATTCTCCGCTAATTCAGCACACATTTTCTGCACTGCTTTACTGCTGCAACACACTACCAGTACCAGTATGTTGTTTTTCAGCATCACGGAGAACCAGATAAACCCATCTTCCACGGACTTGACTTTCTGGTTTAGGAACTGATAAGAAGTTGAGTAGAAGAGAGACATACATAGAATCATTCTTGCATAAGGAATCAGAACATATTTGTTGTTATTTTTGCATTTCTCAACATTTTCATTCCCTCCCTCGACCCTCTCCATTCCACCCCCGGGGAGAAATTCCTCTCTGGTTGTGGACCCCTGTTCTATAGGGTTATTTCACAGTTTAATTAATATTTATTTTTAGAAACAAACAGCCTATGTATAAAATGAGTGGTGTAAAGTTTACAAGGTTTCAGAAAATTGTTACAAGGATCGGTGCCAATAACATGTCCCTGTGATGGTGACCCGACAGTTGATCCCTCGACAGTTGGCTCCCTGACAGTTAATCCTCCAGACAGTTGATCCCTCCGACAGTTGATCCCCCCGACAGTTGATCCCTCCGTCAGCTGATCCCCAAAAGGTTTATTTCCGCTGGACGTTCTCATTTGTAAAGTAAGTATGCAGAGAGATCATGAACTGGGAGTCAGCTCTTATATGTGGCGGCTCTTAAATGAATCGTCGTTCAATTTAGTCGTTCTTAAATATTGAGCTGGAACCGTGACTCCCGCTCCCGCCAAAGTGAGTCATGACCCATCGCTAGTTTAGAGTTGTAAGTGCGCATTGACTAATAAAATACTACATACATAGTATATTTGCGGCAGGATCCAGAGTGATAGATTCTCTCAAAAAGACCACCATGCAGAATCGAAACATTCCTCAAAATGACTTTATCCGTGATTGGTGACCAGATCTGACAAGCCAGATACTACAGAACCCTCCTCTTCCACATTTCCCTCAATCGGAGATAGGTACCGCAGACTGACTCCAGACAATCGGAAACAGTTGGGACTCTTGTGAAGTATTCATATTAAAAAAATAAATACATAATAACGCTCTAACTCGGAGCTTTATTTTTTATAGCATTCTGCGTCCGTAAAACAGTAATGTATCATAAAAACTCTCCAATAATACAAATTAAAAGAAATTTTAGAGTAAAACCATTTGCTGAGTCACATCATTATGCCGATCTCTGACAGATAACGACTTAACTTAAAACTGGCCAAATTTCAAAGGAATGCTAAAATTTCTAAAGGTGTAGTACAACCCGGATGCAATCGCACATAATTAACAACGAGAAAGCATGAATTTGCAACTCTCTCGAAAGGAGTCACTTAATTAGCAATGCTATTTAAAACTGTAATTATCGTTGTATTGTTTTAAATTGAAATTTTAAAACAGTTTACAGATTTTATTCAAATTAACGCCGGTTTCGTAAGGCCACAGAGCAAATAATAGATAGAGATGCCTTAACACACAAGGGGAAGAAATCAAAATCAAGCGGAACAAGCGTGGACGGCAGTGAACCAAAGCTGTCGAAGTCGTCCTTAGGGCACGCACCAGGACAAATGCTGGCCAGCATTGAAGAGAAAAACCGGTAGAAGATTTTAATGGGCGTGTCTGTGTTCCCAAGTTTTGATTACTCCTGATGAAATTGATCGAACTTTATTAAATACGAGTGGAAGTGTCCGCCGTTGACCAAGGTCATGTACGGTTTGGAGTAAAATTTTAATGATGTATTAACCCTACCCCTACCCAGTAATTTACCTCTTATTTTGAACATCATGCACATAAAATTCATTAAATACCAAAATTCTGCTTTAAGGGAACGGAAAGGGGCATGGGGGTGGTTTTTCAAAACCCATCCTATCTCCATCTCTACACAGTAATTTCCCCTTATTTTGAACGTCAAGTATGCGAAATTTCATCAAGAAGTACCAAAATTCTGCTTTAAGGGTTGGGAGGGCGATGGGGGTGGTTTTTCGACATCTCATGTAGACAGTGACCTTCCTCGCGTTTTGAAGATCAATTGTGCAAAATTTTATCGAAATCGGAATAAAACTGTAGATTTGTCTAAAAAACAAAAACTAACCCTCCAACCACAGTAACTCTTCTTCATATATTGATCATCGATATGATTGTTGGCCTATTATATAGTATATAGATTGAAATTATTTCTTGAGCAGATAATTAATTTCTTAGATCTGTATGGGGCCTAGGAGTCGAAATCTCTCACGTAAAACCGACGACAGGAGTTTTCTTTTAATCGGTAAATACTCGTAGTGATGCACAATCTTTTTATGTCTCGCGCTTCTTCCATTCACATTTGCGTCATATATTATCCTTACACTGCTTTCTTCGTTCATTCGATCTACATGCCCGAACCGCCTAAGCGCCCCTTTCTTAATTTTACTCATTACGCCTTGCATTATTTACAAATCTCAACGTTTTTCACAAGATCTTGGAAGGATTTACCACACATTCACCTCAGAGATCGCATTTCTACAGCATTCAGCCGACTTTCATGCTTCCTCTGCCAGTTGCATGCCTCACTGCCATACATCAGGGTTGGTCAGAGGGTTACTCAAGTTCAATTTGTTCGCGGGCCGTAGAGGTAGGTTACATAGAGCTTGACATGGGTAATTTTGCAGCCGGTGGTGTCGCTAACCTACTAAAACGGTAACTTTTCAATACATTTATCATCATAAAAATTCGTGTAACAGACGTGTATTTCGGCATTCCTCGAATGAATGTTGACGCCACAGAGATCAAACGATTACTCATCTTTGATATATGTTGTAACAGTACGTTTACTAGTTTATGATTAAAATAAAAATAATAAATGAATTTTCCATAAAAAGAACCAGAATAGGCCTCCAGGTCTGAATAGCTAGTTACTTCCCAACCATCTTCATCCCCATCTCCTTATCATCCCAACATCCTTAAACAAGGAAGTTTGTCGTTGAAATCTCTATTTTTGTTCAAATGCGTCATCAATGAGAACGAGGGAGGTTACAAAGGAGGTATGCCTTAAATTGGAAGGAAGCGAGTGGGAGAAATAACCTGTTATGTTCTTAGGAACACAATATTATGTTTCCTCACTGCTTTTTGTATGACGTCATAAGGACACATGTCCTTAACAGACTATATTGATAACAGGATCACAGAATAATCAATTCACCTGTGAATAAAGCTAATAATACCGGCGGGAGTAAACGCTGAAGAGACAGACGGTAGAAGTGCATGGTCAACGTGTCCATGTGCCCAAATGAAGTGTTTTTTAATCAAAAGAATAAATAACTTAGTTTACATCACTTTATTTATATACAATCAACATGTTTCATGAACAATGTTCACATCATCAGGATTAGTTGCTAAACTTAAAAATCAAATATAGATCACATATTGTTGGAAAGGGTAGAAGGAAGGGGAATGGGTAAAAGTGGGGGAAGGTTATTACAATTAGGGATTTCAAAGACATTAGCAGGGATTTCAAAGTCATTAGCAGGGAAAGACCGGTTAAGTGGGAAAAGGTTATTTCCTTACTTCTCGTGAAAATGAACGAATATTATCAAATGTCAAAAAACTTTCAGGCATTTATTTTAATTTTTTTACATTAACTTCGCAGATGAAATAATTTCCCTTAGAGCCTATGTCATCTTTGAGGATGCCGTGTGGAGGGTCTTTTCGAGGAGAGGAAGGAATTAACAGAGAGGGCGGCAAATAGTTCCATAGCCGAGCTCTTGAACTCAAGAACGAGTCGTGGTAACGACCCGTTCTCGTGTTTAGCTTGTTTCGAGACTATGCACCGGAGCCGGAGGGATCAATGACGCTAGTTCCTCAGAGCATCTTCTATTGAAATACTGGAAAGCATTCCCACCCGACGCAAGTGCTCTAAAGATTGCATGCAATCCGTTTGGTAAGATAGGATCTATCAAATGGACCGCCCGTTTTTGCCGAGTTAAGGGTTTTTTCAGGTATTTCGGGGCTCCAGAACATATGTGGCTGCCAAACAATAATAATAATAGTATTTGTACAGCGCTGTTTTTGTGAAAAATCAATACAAATACACATTATATTTTTTCCATTGGTCTAGCTTATTACAAACTATAATGAATCTATTATTACAATTTATGGCTAACAAATTGCATTCATTCATCCATCTGTAATACAAAACTACATGTACAATGCATTTGGCCAATGATCGTGATGCCGCGTTAAAAATATACATTGTCATTAATTTTATGCACAAGCAGATAATATGGCTTCTATAGAGCCCCGATTCTTGAGCTGGTCTGAAATACTCACTCCAAGCATTTCAATGGAATCTTTGTTGGGGAGGGTACTCCCATCGAATTGTACCAGACAGTCATTGACCACCTTTTTCGCCGAGTAAAATACGACAAAATACGACACACAAAAACATTTGTTTTCATACAAATTGTGTCTCTTTCTTTCGAATTTTTTGAATTTACTACATATTTTTATAGGTTGGAATAAAATATGATTCAATTTTTAATTATTTTATTGTAGTTTAAAAACCTCATTGTAATATTTAATCATCGCAGAAGATAATATTAACATAACCTAAATGAAACATGAAACCGAAAAAAACAAAAGAAAATAAAAAGACATCCGTCGCATCTGGGACTCGAACCCAGGACCTCTCTCTTTCCAGGACAACCGCTTTACCAACTAAACTTAGCTAATGAGACCAGTTAAATTTATGTCAAAAAAATTATTCATTAAATTAATTAATTAGATCAGAATTTGCATGAAAACAGTTGTTTTTGTGTGTCGTATTTTTTGTAATGCTTCGAAAAAGCGTTCGCAGGAGACGCGGCTTTATTGTGAATGTGTTCTTTTGTATTATATTGATATTATCTTCTTCGATGATAAAATATCACTGTTGAATAAAAGTAAAAAATGAATGTTAAATTAGTAAGAAATATTTTGTGTAAACCACTGTAATACAGTCAATAAATATGTTTATCACGATGATTAAATACGCACAAAATTAATGGAAAACAAATTTTATTAGTTAAATTACAACGTGTAACAACTATTTCAGTCACCGGGGAAGCAAAATCACGAATTTTAAATAATTCAAAGTTTGTGAGCAGCTTCAGTTTTTTTTTTATTTACGTAAAAAATTCAAACTAAGAACCAAAAACCCTTATTTTATGTCTAATTAATATACTGTATTATATGTAAAATAGGTTTTAGGTTCTTATTTTGGGTTTTTCTTTTAACAATAATAAAAACTAACAAGAAAAAGGCGTGCTTGTTTGCATATTTACCACACGATGTGTACTTTAAAAGGTTCTTAATATGAGGGCTGTAATGCTATTAGAAATAGCACACAAAATAAAATAATCCACAACAGTTAAACACATTATTATTATTACTGATACATAAGCAAACTTCTTATAATAATATATTATAATTTACCTCAGTACACATAACCTAAAAACCCGTACGATTTATGATGAAGTACGATCGGACGGGACGCATAAGACAGACCAGCACCATGTGGCGATTTAAAAAATGAAAAAAAAACCTTCCCCCCTCTTCATCAGCGAAGGGAATGTTTGTTTTCCATCGATGTCGGAAGACAAAAATATTCTGTACGCACACAGAAATGTGTACGGTAACGCCCCGTTGTTTTTTCTTTTTTATAAATGTTTTCAAAAAAAAGTCGCAGGAGACGCGCCTTAACAGTGCTAAAATCGCAACATTTTAAGACAGGAGTCTAGTTATGTACAGCAATAACTGAGTTTACATTAAAAAAAAAGTAAAACAAGGAGGAAACCGAAACCACCGGATGCTTGAAAAAATGGCCTTTTACAATAAATTGAAGAGCAGTTAAAATTTATGGACAGTAGGATTTTTTTAATAATTTTGTTTTTACAGCCCGCGAAAACAGTGTTTTTTTCGATCAATATTGTAACGGGATAATTAAATAAATGCACAATTTGTATGGAGAACACAATAAGTCTTTATTTCGGTCTAATCAATTTACAAGTTAGTTAGCAATAAGTAATACGAAAGTATAAACAATTTGACAATAATGAGAAAATGTAATGATCTTAATATATGCTTGTAGTGGTTCACTGAGTATCAGGTTATACCTGTCTCGGTTCTCCCGAGGGGAACGTTATCAGTTCCTTCCACCCTCCGGTTTACTGATAACTAGGATATACCTGTGTCAGTCCTACCACCATGGTTCTAATGAGTATTCTTCCTATGGGTCACTGAGCTACAAGCAAAGGGTTAACTAAGCGTCTCTTGTGTCAGTCATGCCAAAGGGGTATAAAGGGTACTCTCCCTCTGGGTCACTGAGCTCCAAGCAGACGATTAACTAAGCATCTCTTGTGACAGTCCTGCCAGAGGTGGCTTAAGGGGCGCGTTGGGCTAAAACATGACTTTTTATGGGTCATCACAGTTGTGACATTCCTTCCAATAATCTAACAATCTACCAATCTGACAATCTAACCGCTCGCATCCCTCGTCCTAATTTAATTAGTAAGAGACGAAGCGATGCGGGAGTGAGAAAGTATTCGAAATCGAAGAACAACGATCAATACGCGCAGAAATATGCCTGTAGATGGTTTGTTAAAATATAGATTATAAATCAGGTTCAACATAAATAAATAAAAAAAATGACACCGGCGCCACTGGCTTTGAATTTCTTTCAAATTTTAGCATAGCATTGACCAAGATTTATTCATGGAGCGACCTTGGATTATGTGAAGAATGTTAGACTAATTACCTTCCAAAAATAAAACAATGCATTCCTTACGAATCTGAAGATTTGTAATGTGAATATCTAGTACTATATGATATATATATTGTATTGTAAAGAAAAATTGTGTACAGTGCCAGGGAACATTTTTCCCTCTTCCTGAGTCAACTGTTGTTAGAGATTGAATATTATATGATAATATTGTATTACTGGAAGACACTCTTACGGACGTTCTTCCCAACTATTCGAATGATCAATCTGAGGCATCGATCAGCCAAGTGTTTTGCCGAGCAACGCAATTTTCGCCTGTTTCCAAGCATTTTTTGTCGTTGATAATGCCTGTCCACATTCATAGACAATAAAAGGACATTTTATATTTTACAAATGTATGCGTTAAAACTAAACTAACTAACTAACCTTCAGGCCATTTCCCCGAAGGAGTGGGAAGAGTGGACGGACCGCCAAACAACTCGATCTTGGCATACACTTCTTGCTTCGTTCACATTTATACATTCTCTATGTTATTCGGACTTCTGACATGGCCCAACTCAAGTATTTGATTCACTCGATCGTGCCATGTCTTTGTAGGGCGTCCCCCGACTTCTTCTTCCATTAACATTCGGGTCATATATTCTCCTTACACTCCTTTCTTCGATCATTCATTCTCCATGCCCAAACGGTCTAAGCGTCCCTTTCTTAATCTTACTAATTACGCTTACATAAGAATCTTTTTCAGAACATTTTTCACACGATCATACATAGTTTTTCTACACATTCGTCTCAGAGATCTCATTTCTACAGCATTCGGTCTACTTTCAGCCTTTCTTTGCCAGTTCCATTTCTCACTGGCAAACATCAGGGTTGGTATTAGCACTCCATTGAGGACTGCTAGCTTCGCTACTTTGGACAACTTTTTGTTAGCGCCAACCGCGTTCAGTCCTCCGTTAATTGAGTTTCTGTTAATAAAGTGTATAAGCTTAACTTTTGTTAATGCCGCGAAAGCGCATTATTCGTTTCGTACATTTGATATGTGATGTTTCTCCCGGGTGAAAAACAAGACAAAACGTAGCGTACAATTCGTAAAATAATTCGGGTTCTCCTCAGTTTTAAATAAAACATACAAAAACATACTTCTGACAGTCGAAAACGGTTAAATAAATCTTTGTCAATTAATATTTGAATTGTGAAAAATAGATGGCGAACCAAATGACGTTTGAAATTTCGATGACATATTTTCACTCTGTTGACACCTTTTATAACTAGTTCTTTGTTGAGCGCAGCTTGATCCAGTAGAATCGATTTCCTAATTTTATCGTTACTTAATGAAGAGTTGTGTTGACGGCCTCCATGGTCGAGGGGTAAGGCTCTCGACTACGAATCCGAAGGTCGCGGGTTCAAATCCCGGCGTGCGCAAGTAATTTTTATTTAATTAATTTGTGTTGTTTCACAATTAATTCATTTAAAAATAATATATAGTATATTTGCGCACGTTCCTGAGTGGAAGATACTCAGTATCGCCCTGGTGAGAGACCACCATTCGGAATTGAAACGTTGCTTGAAATGGCTTTTAGCCGTGTTTGGTGACCAGATCTGAATAGCCAGGTATTCCCCACCTTCCTCTTCCCTTCTCCTTCCTCTCCCCAATACTTTCAGCCTCACAACATTCCCCAAATGGGAATGCCATAGTCTCACTGGCTCCAGACGGTTGGGAGCAGTTGGGACTCTTGTGAGGTATTCATATAAAAAAAAAAAAAAAAAGTTGCGTTGAGAAGAGCGTAGTTGTACATTTGAACAGTGTTGAGGCTAAATTTCGGCTCAACAGTTGTTCAGTAGAACAGCCGTAAGTATCTCTCTGGTGAAAAACCACCATTCAGAATAGAAATGTTACTTGAAATGACTTTAGCTAACTAACTAACCACCACGCCGTTTCCCCGCAGGGGTAGGCAGAGAGGACGGACCGCCAAACAACTCGATCTTGGCATACACTTCTTGCTTCATTCATTTTCATACGACGTCTCATAAATTTTCTTCTGTTATTCCGACTTCTGACATGACCCGACTCAAGTATTTGATTCACTTGATCGTGCCATGTCTTCCTCGGACTTCCCCGGCTTCTTCTTCCATTCACATTCGCGACATATATTCTCATTACACTCCTCTCTTCGTTCATTCGCTCTACATACCCAAACCATGACTTTAGCCGTAGTATCTCTTCCCCATCTCCTTCCCTTCCCCAAAGCCATCAGCCTCACAACGGTTATTACTAGACCGATTCCGCTTAACCAAATGCTTATTAGTGCCGGGAAGGTTTAGAGAGTAATTTGAATGAAATCCAATATATAAAACTGTTGCTGTCACTTTTAAAAATTAGTATGAAAAATATTGAACCCGCCGTGTTGTATTGAGGTTAGCCTATATTAACACCACTCTGGTTAGCACAGATTACACATTCAAAAGAAGGTTTGTTGTAGTAGAATATTTTCATAATGGAAAGCACAATTAGCTACCCACTTAAGAACGTTTTTTATATAGATAAATCTTGAAAAATTAATTATTTACTTATTTATTTTACTTTCGCTGTCAAATCAATTATGACACCCAAACGACAAGCAAGTATTCACAATTTCATAACATTATTAAAAATAAAATAAATCCCGAACAAGGACGGTTACACATCAGCTAGGACATAATAAAAATCTCACAGAATGTTATTTAATTTGATAATAATAAAGACTGGAATGTAAATAATTAGAAAATAATTCAAAACGATAACAAATAATTATCAGTTATAAACAACATTTCCAAATATTATTAAGTGAATTACTTTGGTTATATATAGCTATTGGATTTCCCTTATCTTGGCAATAAATTCACGGATTCACAGGTAAGTGTACGTTGATTATTTTTTTATCGATATCAAATATTTATAAAACGACAGCACTGCTATGATCCTAAGCACACTACATATAATATATCAAATTATGTATCAATAAAATAGTTTGTGTAAGGATAAACGAAACGGGATATGCACTCACAGATGGCGCTAATTTAAAAAAAAAATAGAGAAAAAAAGGGCTTAAAATATTGAAATGAATTGTTTGTTTTTACTTCTTAATATTTACCAATCATTCTATATGAGTAACCGTGCTAAAAATGTATTTTCTTAAATATGTATTTGAATTAGCGCCAACTGTGAGCGCGTATCACGTGTCTTCGAAATTTACTTTATTTATTTAACACCCATTGTACCTTTACATAGATATTTTACCCTTAGGTTATTTGCTTAGAGTAACAATATTACTCAATTACTCTAAGGTTATTTGTTATTCTCGTAAAGACTGACAAAGATCATTTAATAATAATAATAATATTTATTTGAAACACACTATTTTACAGTAATATTTAAGAAGGCTTTGACTGTCCAACTAGGAACAAATCCGTTTTAGGACACTCAAATTGATAAGTTTAGTTCATATTAATATACATACACATGAAGGAGTATAAAAGAATCCATAAAGTAAATTTAAGAAAAAAAAAAATTGTGTTTTTTTTTTAAGTATGTTGCATTTTTTAAATTAGTGTAGAATAATAATGAATTACAAATGAGATGTAAAAGTTTAAAATATAAAGTATAAAAGTTTAAAGAATATAAGTTAAAGGTATGATATGCAGTTTTTAGTTTACTGTAGAGAAATAATAAATTACATATGAGATGTAAAAGTGTATAGTGAGAGTAAAATTTAGACTGGTACAATGGAATTTGGTTACCACTTATTACTGTCCTGGCTACTGGCTACGTGTAACCGACGCATAAGTGATAAACAATATTGCACATACGTATTTACATATATTATGAGGCAATGTGTACTAACGATGAGTCGTTCATGAACGAGCCGCTCATTTCATGAGCCGTGAGCGTACGACTCCTGGTAAACAGTGCCACGGCTCAATTGAACTGTGACTCTTTTTGACAAAAGTTGGAACCACTAAAGAAAGATCGTTAATTTATCTAAAAATATAAAAATACCTCAAATGTTCGACAATATCCTTACTATTAAATAAGGTTATTTGTTCTAATTTGTTTATATAAAATCATCATATACGTGTCTAACTTCTTAAAGGCTAAATTATGCTCACGGCTGTGGGACTTGCAATTAATATTTGGCACCATGACGCATCTCAAAGCAGTTGTTTTTAAGGGTTCACATAATCGTGTGTACAGATAAGAATGATTACCGCATTTACATGTGTGAGAACGTGAATAGCGCCTCACAGTCCAGCATCTGGACGTTTTGTACCCACACCTATGAGTTGATTATGAGGAGGAGTCGTAAGAACTGGGATATGATCTCATGAACTGGAAGTCGGCTCTTAATATGTGCCGACTCTTAAATGAGTCGTATGAAAATATTGACCTGGTACCACGACTCCCGCTCTTAACAAAATGAGTCATGGCCCATCGCTAATCTGTACATCAATTGATTTGCCATCACTATTTTCTCTGCTTTCCCCTACAAGGATACGCAAACATTTCGATGTAACAGTAATAAATCTATTAACATAAACATTGAATAAAAAAAGTCATTGAAGTAAACACATTTTAAATGCCATTTTCTACACTCCTTTTCTGTCGACAAAAACGTCGATAAATTGTGTCCTCTAACATAAAACCACTATCATTAAAGGAGATTAAATTCTTAAACACTGATGGATAGCGATGACAAAATGGTCTAGTCTAAACAATGCAATGGTCTAAAATAAAATGGGATGGTCCTCCACTGAGAGGGACGGCGAAGGATTATTTATTAATTCGAAATAATGATACAACAATAGAGAAAATGATCAAGGAATTAGATATAATGAGTGTTAAACAAAGATTTTTTTACACAGTTAATAACAATTTACTACCACCTTACTTTAGAGAGAAACAACATTACAATAAAGACTTCCACACACACCATACAGGACAGAAATACAATTAGACAAAAATATATTAGGAAATCCGGAACACAAAACTGTTTACTGCATAAAGGCAATAAATTTTATAGCTTAGATCCCGGCAGTAAAAAAATGTACCTAGATTAAGCATTCGTCGCAGGAAAGCAATACTGCTGTGACCTTAGAGTAACAATATACGGTATATTATTACTCTAAGGCTGTGACCACCACTACCCAAAAAATGCTCTGTACGAGTATACACCATTCAACAGGATTTTTATTTCTGCGTCGATATATCTGGGTCATGTGACTCTACAATGAAAAATAAGACCTGTACGACGTTGAAAAATCTTAGTTTTGTCAATATTACGTTTTATAATTGCTATATAAGCCTCAAAATCCTGCGTTTTTTTATTTGGGCTTGGGTGTTATAGCAATATTGCTGTCCTGTGACGTAAAAATTATGTATGTAATAAGTATTAGAAATACCCAATATGTAAATTAACTGTACAAATATATAAGTTTATGAACACATGAACTCGTCGAGTTGTTTGGCGGTCCGTCCTCTCTGCCTAGCCCTGCGGAGAAACGGCGTGATGGTTAGTTAGTTGTGGAACAATTTTAAGTTTAATAAATAAACATAAAGTTTTTAAAGACAAAAATATTTATTATACATGTTTTTAATTTACATTTATCAAAATCAAATCAGACATTTTTCTGACCGTACGTCCTACGAATGTTTTACAAAATTTTAAAAATAATTTTTTAAAGTGGAGAAAAATAATTACAATCCTTTCCCGTTTTTAAAAAACAAACTTTACCAAAGTTCTGTAATCCACATTTAAAAAATATTCAAGTGTTTATGAAAAAAACGAAACATCATAATCTTTTTTTAAAGTTGTCGGCATTTTAAAGGAAAACCTTAAAAAAAACATTGAGGATATAACATTTCAAAATATTTTGTAAAACATACGTAGGACGGTCAGAAAAATGTCATATTTCTAATTTGATTTTTATGAATGCTAAGCGTACGTAAATTAAAAAAAGTAATATTTTTTTTCAAATATTGAACAACATTTATGTTTATTGTATTGAGTAATAATATGATCATAATCCCTCTCCCTCAGCAAAAAAAAATTCAACAAAAATGTTCAACCAATGAATGGTTCCAGGTGAATCCAGGCGTCGCAGGTTCAATCCTCTACTAAGTCCCCCATCATTGGACAAGCAACATTATCTCACTACAATGATGGTAGTAGGAGGAATTCAAATATTGTCGGGTTATTCATAACGTGTGAATGTTTGTCTATACCGACTGAAAAGAAAACTGATGTTGCCAATTAACATAGACCTATCGACTAGGCCCCAGGCAGGGCAATGAAATAAACTATATGTTCAAGAAAGATTGTTAATATTTGAAAATGCTAAACTAAATTTACCAGAAGTAAGTAAAAGTTAGCTTTCTTTTGGCACACGGAAACGCTCACAACACACTTCTAGCGGTGTATTTCTTCAATGGTAAGATAAGACACATCTAGTAAAATCTATATCATTGAGTCTATTAAACTTTACGATTAGAAGTTTTTCTTACCAGAGAAAGCGTAGGTTTGCCAGGACTTGTAAGGATCAAGCCTGTGTGGGCATTCCGCAAGGAATGTCGTTGGGTCCTACATTAAATGTGTCCTTGCCTGAATTGACGTGATGGTGAACCAATTTATAATGATTCGTGTGTATTTGGTAGTCATAAACGACACCTACACGGATAAGTTGGTCAACACGAAAACAAAAAGGAAGAGATAAAAATTATTGGGATTAGTATATCAAGGAGTAAGGGAATCGCATTGAGATGGCTTGGAGTATCTTTAATAAGGTGAGGAAATTCTTCAGTTAACCCTGAACTAAAATTAAACATAAGAATCTAATCTAATTTAATATGTAAATTAATAAGAGTACTTTGTTTACTGTTTTTAATAAATATCAAAATGTTTTGAAAGCCAAGCTTCCCTCATCAGGATATACAGTATACTAAAAATAATGACAAGTATAGAAAAACGATAAACATAGAAAATAATAATGTAAGAATAGACAAATTACAAACAAAAAAAATTAACAATAAGTGATGAAAGTAGGCAAGTAAATAATTAAAAACAGTGGTGTAAACAAAGAAATTCTTATTAATTTATTAATTTTGATGCAACAAAATAACTACAAACCCATTGAAGAAATAATTTAATATGATTTGGGCGTATACAATAAGTAGGTACTTGTGCGTTGAGGGTGGTGGTAGGGGTAGGGGGTAGGGGTAACACGGCACAGTCTCAAAACATTCCTCCAAACCATTCACAACCCCGGGAAACGCCGGGTATTTTAGATAGTAATCATTTTTTCATTTCATCATAATGAAAGCAAAGCAAAAAAACTTTCCGAATTCAGCTTTCTTCTAGTGGTGCAATCTACTTTTCTGAGAGTTTTCTTCACTATCATCCATAAACTTTTAATTGAGGTCAGGAGATTTCCCTGGACATTTGAAAACACTTATTTGGCTGAAAATTATTGGATGTTTGGCACGGGACAAGGCCTTGTTGAAAAATTCCATTTGTGTCGGGGATTTCCCTTCCGAGTGACAGAAGCGGCACACTCCTTGGATCTTCTTGTGCAGTGGATAGGCTATAGGTTTCCAGGATCAAACACCCACAAAACATCGCTTTGGTATCCCAAAGCGTGGCTTGAGGCCTTGTTCCAATAGTAAATAGTGATAGGAGCTGAATATTATCACAGCATCACCCTGGTACCACCGCATTCAGCTTGAAAAACTCATAGTTTTAATTGAAATTATTTAAAACAGAGCTATGAGATGTATACTAAGGAGAGCCATAAGAATAAATCAAATGAGAGAAGAGCTTTATTGGATTCCAATAAAAAAAGAGACTGCTAGACAATGTGTTAATTATTATACATAAAATCCTGATAACCAAATGTCAAATTAATTCATTGATGAACTTGTTTTTAGTAAAAATGTACATAATTATGAAACCAGAAATATAAATAGAATTAGATTACCGCACATGGGAAAAACAGAATCACAGAACTGCGACTGAGAATGTATGATGAGATGCCCGAAAGTCTTAAGAATGAAAGTATTTAAAAATAATTGTTATGCCTACTGTGAAACTATAATTATATAAACAATGAAATGTAACCATGTACATAAAATGTTATGGTCAGTAAGTACCCGATCTTACTCACCTTACGAGGCACGATCATGGTGACCCATTTGTTATATTGATTGTTTACAAAACAAAGGTAAACAGACACCAGGTATGTCGTTATCACCTAACTCTGCAGCACGTTTAGAGGTGTACAGATAACCTACATTTTGAAAACAATAGAAATACGTATTGTGAAACGCAATGAATACCTGATATCACTTACTACTTACTAGTGACGTGCACCGGGGAATACTCTTAAGGAAATTATTCCAAATTAAGTTGTCTCCTCATTTTAAGTTTGATTAGAGAAATGTATTATATTGAAGGAGTTAATAAAGAGAATAAAATTAGTTTTTAGATATCTCAATAAATTAGGAAAGTTATGAGGTTTCAAAGCGAACTTCAGTAAAACGTATCTTATTCAAAATTTGAATAGCAGTGCTGCAATACTGTCGCGCCAGTCATAAGCGTGTGATGTACCGTGACATAACGCGCTTATCGGGAGGCCGTAACTATCAACATTTCGACGACTTATATTTTCGGTACTATTCGATATTGCCAGTCAATATCGTCAAATTACAATGATGAAAGTGAATGATAACTTTTTCTCTTGATTTTGTAAATTGTTTAATCTGAGGCATCGATCGGACAAGTGTTTCCAAACATTTTTATCCTAAATTATCTATGGAGGTGCCCGCCCACTTTCGTAAACTATAAAATAGTGCCCGCCCACTATCATAGACGTAAATTGACATTTAACGTTTTTCTTTCGTGAAAACAAGACAAAACGTAACTTATAATAAGTAAAACAATTCAACTTAAATGGAAGTCATGCTCGTACTTTTCTAAGGTTTCAAACGTCAAACTCTAAATAACCTGTACACAATTCCATATTTTTTTCCTAACAAAATTATCATCGATAACTTACTCTAAAATCAAGAGATTAAAACCTCATTAGAGCACCTAGTGCATTTGTCAAAGAAATACAATATATTCACTGTCAATAAATAATATAACGAGTTCAATAACCCATCTGCGACAACTTTTTTTAAATTTTATTTAATCCATCCACAAAGTCCAAGATTTACAACCTTGGGCCAGATGACGCAGATAGCCGTTTCAAGCAACGAATGTTTCGATTCCAAATATTGGTGTTTTCACATGAGGTTTTTTTCTACTCTGCAACTAGCGCCGTTTTTCTGGCTGTAGAATGGATGGTGCAAACAAGGGAAGCGCCGTGGCAGTACGAAAAACTCCTTGCCTCTGGACGAAGAGGTCATGAGTTCAAATCTCAGTGTGAAAAATAGATTAAAATTTTAATACATGGCTAAAATAATAGTAAATATAATAATATTGTAGCTACCTACCCGACAATCGTTCACAAATAATTCAAAAGATTCTCCATAGCAAACTTCAGAAACTCAAGAAACATAAGAAAGTCAACGAGGCTACATACACAAGGGTATTCCTTTTTCTCGTGTCCCGGCTTCGTGAAGCTTCTTTCTCCAGCTTCAATATTGTGTTCAGTTAATTCAATCAATTATAAATATTACAATCATTGTACCAAGTTATGTTATCAATAATAATACGTATTGAACAATGTACCTGAATAATAAATTATACCACTACAATGAATCTACTAAGCTCTTTAAAATGTCCCTGAAATGTGGCTCTGTGCCCTCTGGTTGGAAAAAAGCGGTCATTCATCCTATACCTAAGAAAGGTGACCGCTCCAACCCGGCCAACTACCGCCCCATAGCGATCACATCAGTTCTGTTCAAGGTGATGGAACGTGTGATCAACGACAAACTGCTTACATACCTCGAGAAGAACAAAATCATTAACGACCGCCAGTATGGATTCCGGCGGAACCGCTCGTGCGGTGATCTTCTCGCGTATGTGACGCATGTTTGGGGACGGTGTCTGGAACGTTATGGTGAGACTCAAACGGTCTCACTGGA